>WEIT01039023.1:0-17468 GCA_013389985.1 Dryoscopus gambensis | reverse complement strand
AGCAGCACAACGCTAAGGAAAATCACAGGCATATCACCTATAGAAGGGCTCCTCTGACAAATCCATTATACTGGGTGTCGTGCACAAGGCACAGTCTTACATATTCCTGGTTCAGGCAACAAAACTATAGGGCTGTGACATTGACGGAATAAAGTCCGTATTCTACTTGCTACTTTCTCTCCCTCCACGCAGTCAAGGCAGTTCTTTTTCAAATATTCAGACAGACGCTCATAAGGTCCATTCTTGATTTATTCAAATATGTCTTGGAGTATGGCAGATGCATAAACAAATAAGCTGTGCACATTCAGGGAATGCCACTGAAGATGGCAGTCAGTTTTCTTTTCAACCTGAGTTATGCAGTGATGAAAATAACTGAACCAGCTCAAAATGCTGGAGATAAAATGCTCAAAAATAAAGATTCAGTTCACACAGAAAAGATACAATACTTCCAGATTTGCCATTTCAGATTTGCCATTTCAAGCGAAGGAGTAAGATTTCCTTTCTTGTTTTGCCACAGTAAGACATTAGTGACATTTAGAAAAAATGATCATTCCTGAACAGGGCAGTTATGTTACAATAGAGTTTACAACATTGAGATTTATTTTGGCTCAAGGCAAAGTTAAGATTAAAGAGATGGTGCCGCTCAGACTACAAAGGCTCATAAAACACTAAACCATTATCTTGACCTTAATATAGAACTTAGGATTCAAGACATCAGTAGTCATAATAGTCTTATACTCATTTAAAATTCAGCTACAGTTTGTCACAGTCCCCTTTTAGTTTTGATCTAACCTAGCCTGAACTTCAACTGCACAAAGTATTTATTATTTCTTTATTAGCTGCAAAATTCACAAGGTCAAAGGTGGGAAGCACCAAGTCCTTGAAAAATCCAAGAAGAAACTGTACTGTTATCCAGGCTGTCCTCCTGTGCTGCCTTTTTACTGTAGAGGGTCAATTTACAACATAATAGAAAACAGTATTACTGCAATTTCAGGCTTGCCATGCAGGAATACATTTGCAGTGCATTGAAGACTGAGACAAATTTTCACACCACAACCTTGCAGTCATTAATAAAGAAGATTGTGGTCTCTGTTTGTCAATATATGTTGCTCTGACAAAATATCAAATCAGCTTCTCCTGGAAGATGTAAGGAGCAAAATGAGTTTGCCTGTGGATGCTCTTGGCTTAAAGTCTTTTAAAAATGTGCTAGAAAATTGAAACTTTTGCACCTTCTGTTTGAAGGTCACCCTCAGTCTGGCAATTTTTAAATTGTAGTGATTTGAATGCTCCAGTCAGAACACTCAATTCACCTGTATTCCCACAAAAGTAAGGATAGTTTTTTGTGGGGCAAAACTGCACAAACAAAAGATAGGCCAGTCTTCTGAAAGAAAAAAAAAGAAAATTTTTAAAAAAATAGAAAAAAGCATGCAAAGTATCAGAAATGCAAATATAATCAACAACAAAAGCATGGAAAAAACCCTTACTGGCCCTCGGGCAATTACTTCACTGGAGGGAAGAGACGGGATAGATCAACCTGGAAAACCTGAGGTGCCAGGACCAACAAACACTCACTCTTTTTACTTTTCTTCTGGCAGCAAGTGGAATCATTTGCACATATCTGAAATGCAGACCAGAGGTGGCAAGCAAAAAGACTATAGAACAACCCTCCTGTCATGAGATTTGGGGTTTTAACCATCATTACAAGTGATAGGAATTTTAAAAGGGGGATTCTGCTTTTTCAAGAGAATATATGTAATTATGAAACAGAATCCCAGCCACCACTGAGAGACACTCATATTTCTACCTTTGAGCTAATACACACAAAATAGATGTTTCTAGTAGGAGTAGGAGATGTTGTACTGCAGGATTCCCAGAAGCATTATGCTGAGAAAAAGGAGGCTCCTGAATCCAGTAGCATCCAACAGCAGGTCCCTCTGGCTAGGATTTCCTGATAACAGTACTAATTTTCTCTGACTTTCTTCCTCATTGCTAGCATTATTTTGTTTCGTATGGCCTCAGGGTGTTCTCCCCTCTCACAAACACTGTCTTTATAGGATAAAGCAGTGGATCTCCAACTTATGGGTAACTTCTTCTAAACCAAACCTTAGCAAAATATAACTAGTGCATGTCTGTGAGATACAGGTGCCAGAGACCCCTCCACAGCCACAGCTTCCACGTGGAGGAGCAACAAGTCACCCATGGGAAGGAACACTCGTGAGAAACTGATCTGGACCATTTTATTCAGCTTCAAAAATCAGCAAGCTTTCAAATGTAGGGGGATATAGTTCAGCCTGTTTTTTCAGCAGATGCATTTGCCAAGTATGAGTTATGACAAAAGGTGTTTCTTCACTCAGTTGGTCAAGTACAATTCTACCTCTTTCTGGTTTTCCCTTTTTATTTATGGCAAATTTTATTCTGCTCACTCCCTCTCCTACTCTATTTGCTTCAGTGCATACTTACACACTGGAGTGAAAAATGGCAGTAATCAAAGGGTCACTCAAGGCTCAAAAACCTTAAGATGTTGTTTTCAAGGGGGTTTTTATGTTTATTAAACTTTCTCAACTCATTTCATTATTCTTCTGCTTACCCACCCTGCCAAACACCTCTTTGGTGAATAATGAAATAATTCAAATAACAGAAAAACAGATATCTGATCCAATTTGTCTTGGCAGGCAAGCAAAAGAGGGAAATACCAGTTAATTATGAATAAAAAGAAGATAGACTATTGATAGTGACCCAAAGACGTTGCTATCTAATAATCTCTATTTCCTTCTAGATGTTCCAAGTCTTCAGAAAACTAAATGATGTGTATGTATCAGGGCATAAAATCTTATTTTCCTTGTGCCCTTGAGTACCTGTCCATGTAAGCCACTACAATTGATCATGTTTAAAGTCTTTGTTTTTAAATGGCCTATAAAGAACAAAGATGGAAAGTGTCAAAACTGCCATCAGCTAATAATCTACACAAAGGAAGGGAGGGAAAGTCACTATGCCTGGTTATAAAGCTATTAATAAAAGATGAATAGATGAATTTCAGTATCTTTTCATAGTTTATTAGAAGACTGGTGTCTGGGAAAATGTTCATTCATAGTGGCTTCACTGTTTCATCCAAACAAACATCAATTTTAATAAAAATGAATCTGTCTGATCTCCTCCAAACACCTTGCCATATTTGTAGTACCTAATTTTCCACCCTCACATCACAGTGCTGTGTGTTTTTCCTGGCAGAAAAAGGTGTTGCCTTAATACGAGAGCAACAACATGTTTGAAGATCTGGACTTTGGTCACTGAAAAGAGAAAGGTATTTTGTAAATCCACTGACTCCTCTCAGATTAGAGTTGCATCTCTTGACCTAGGCTATGCCTCTTGGCCTAGGATGTGCTCTGTAAATTGTAATTCAGCTAATGAGATTGCACACACCATTTTTATTCCATGACAGTTGGATAGTTCACGGGAGGGAGTATCAGGTTGTGCAGCTTCAGTCTGAGAACCCCTGATTAACTGGGTTACTTTACGTCTACTCAAAAGTACCTGAAGAAAAGGACCATGGCAGGTGTGGGTTTTCCTTTTTTTACCCTGAGACTCTGCCAGAGCACAGGCCCTGGGGGCAATCAGATGGTTTCACAGAGGCACCCAGCCACAGCCCCTTGAAGGGTAAATCCTTTGCACCCTGCCAAAGGGAGCAGTGCTGCTGGCATCTTTCAAGCACTTCTGTTAATTCTGCTGGTCTCTAATTAACAACTCCACCACCATTCACCCAAACCACTGTTATAAGGAAACTGAGAAATAGGTTGGAGGGAAATTTATACTCCAGCTTGCGCAGATCAGAGTTACAGAATCCCAGAGTGGGTTGGACTGGAAGGGACCACAGTGGGTGATCTGGTCAAACCTCCCTGCTCAAGCAGGATCATCTTAGAGCACAACCAGAGTCAGCGGAATTTTGGAAAAAAATCTCCCCCTTTATTTGTCTGTCTGAGTAGTAAAGTTACTGTAGGACTTGAGAGACAAAACCAATTCTTTTTGTTCTCAGCAACTCTTTCAGCCCTGATTTTTCTCAATGCCGAAGTATGAGACAACTTTTGAGTTGACTGTATCATGTCTTCATCTAAGAAAAGTTGTCTTTCAGTGCATTGTATTAGGGTTAGGCAAAAAAACACCATGAAACACAAAATTGTCAAATTGATTATACCATCATAAATTGAAAAATATATTTTTGTCTTTTTCCTGCATTTCACTGATATAAAGATTGGGCTTTGGCAATATGCATCTCTCCAATCTCCAGTCTTTTAACCACCATTAAAATTACCTGTCCAAAACCTGTAAGCTTTCGCACATTACCACTTTCAAAATATTTATAGCCATTTTATAGGTTGAAATTTGGGTAAACAGATTGATTTTGAATTTTGGAGCCTCCCAACTGCACGAGACAAACATGACTTTTGCTTCAGCTGAAACAATGGAAAACTGCCTGTGGTTTAGATCACAAACAAACATTTACCATGCAGAGTTTATAACAAATGCAAGGGCTGGAGATTCAAGAAAATGCAGCTCTTCACTTGCAGTTAAAGGAGAATGGGATTTTGCCTTCAAATGGCCTGAAGAGAGGGAGGCTGACATGAGCAGCAATCTTCAAGCCACTTGTGCATGGTTTGTCAGTCTAGTAGTACTGTTCTGAGTTCTTCATCAGAAGGAGCTGAGCAGGATTTTAATGATCTTGCAAAATCTCTTAATTCCACTATGACCATAAATATGAATTCAGGCATGAGGTATTGCATTTACACAATCGGGTTTCTGTCTCTTCCATTCCTCCAAGCACTGACAGCTGGGAAGCAAAAGAAAAAAAGCTATTTATTTTAGAATGAGTTCTTACCCATAGTGTATCACCAAGTTTATATTTTCCCATTCAGAAATTCTCTATCCCAAGATAAACTTTGTCAGTATTTCGGAAATTATGGTGCGGCTGCTCTGTGATTATGGTCACCTAGGGAATGGAATAAAGCAATGTAGGTTTGTGTCAGCTGTGAAATGGAAAATGTTAAACAAAGAGTTTTAAACTTTGAAATCATCCCAGAAAAAATGCCACATGCCGTAAGAATCAATTGTTTTTTAAAAAAAGCACAAAAAATGGAGGCGAACCAAATTAATCATTTCCAAATCCTCTGGAAATTTAGCCATCTAACATATTCTTAAAAGTAAAAAACAGTTTATGTGACCGAGAGAAGACACATTTTGGTGGATGCTTTTACTAGAAAGGACCACAGGTGTTTTAGTGGCATAGTGTTGGTCTTTCATCCTGCATCAATATCTAAAGTATCTCCAAGAGCGCTGCAATTGCGCTCATTTGCTAAACATTTGAGATTTCTAGAGAATAAACCTTGGACTTTTAAGCTGATTCTTTCTATCCTAATGAGTATGTTGGGATGCCCATTCACTATATTTAGCCATTTTATAAAACTCCAGGACACCACCATTCCTCTGGAGCTACAGTATGTAAGCTGTGTAAGTACAAGGAATGATTATTGTGGAAGCAATCAATCAATTCTTCAAGTGTTCTAACTTCTAGCTACACATCAGCAGCAAGGAACTGGAGGTGATCCTTAAATATCCATGGAGCTGAAGGGAAACACGACCTGAGAGCAAGGCTACAACACAGACCTCCACAGCTGTTAGTGTCATGATTTGAACCTAGATGAGTAAGCCCTGGCAGTCCTGGTTGTCTACACACTTGCACCTGATGGAATGAGGTAACTTTAACCAGGCAAATCATGCAGGGGTTTTGAAAATCTGCTCACTGTCAAAATTCACCATGATTTGGATTTCAGACTCAATATTTTTTTATGTATTCATAGATCTCAGAAATATTGAGAAGCTTCGCAGCCCTGTAATCAAACACACTCAGTCTATAAATTAGCCACAATAAGAGCTTTATGCAATTGTCAGTATACAAGATTTCTCAATGGATATTAATTAAAGGAGTAAATAACACAATGATAAATGTAATTCTAAACATAGTAAAACTTTGCTGTCCAGCTATAAGACTTGCTGTAATTTTACACTAATACCCAACTTTCAAGAAACATTATTCAAAAGGAATTGCAGCTCCACCAGCATGGTTGACAAAGTGAGAAATCAGGCCAGTGAAGCCATCCCTGAAACAGACAGTCTGCCCTCTGACAGAGGCAATTTATTTAAATAGTATGTAATTGTGCTGGGATAAGAAGCCTTTTAATCTGCATTTAGAAGATTTCATGAGTCTTTCGGCCAGATACCTGGGGAGTCTTTGGAGTCTGGAGGCCCTATATTTAAGAAATCCATGCAGATTCAGTTTCTTTACATTCAAAATGATCACAGCATCTTTGCTGCTGTCACCTTTTACAGTATCTAGATCTTTGAGTCTGGTAACACCTGCACATACCTCAGACCTTGCTTTTTCTACCTCAGCTGCAATATTCTTGCTGTTATCTTTCCAAAGACACTTTTCTTGGCTTCATTTATCTCCTTCTGTTCTGTTCAGGGAGTTTTAAATCACACAGTGGCAGCTATTCTTCACATTACTTTTTATGGTTCAGTCATTGGTTCCACATGCAAATGTGCTGCCAGTGACAGACTACTTGGCGTAAAATCCTCTCTCTGAGGGCCTTCTTAGAATAAATGTGACTTGGGGACCATCCAAATCAAGGCCTGGCATGGTAAGTACCTCCACCACTCAGCATCTCCAGGGATTTAGCCAATAGCAGAGCTAAAAGTTTTTTCTTCCATGTGCACTTGATCAGCACAAGAAACACAAACAGTCTTAGTTTTTGGACAGGTCATCAGGTTGGCACTTTTCATCATTCCACCAGGAATGGCATCGTGATGTTTCCCACATTTGCATTTGCAGTGTCACTACTTAACTGGACGTTTCAGAAGCAAGAATATTCCGTGGGAATTGCTGCTTGGCTAGCACAGCCTGATGGAAATCTACAAAGTAAGAGATCCACATTTAGTGACTTCAGCTAACTGGATAACCTAAGAGGAAAGCCAGGAACATTATGTGGCTTTGGTGAATTGATATTTTAGGATCTTTTTCTTTTAAGAACTAAAATTTTCTGGAATTAGACCTTGGAATAATCACTTCTGACAACATTCATCCCACTTCAGCCTATTCACTCAGTTACCCAAATTAGGAATCAGTGCTTACATTTTCTCATTCATTCTCCTGATGAACTAAGTAAGAAAATATTAGGAAGCATCACTCACGAAAATCTGACACTACTCGAAATGGTCTGAAAGCAAGTGCTGTCGTATAAACACTACAGTCATTTTAATGTCCCCTAAACAATAGCTGACATGAACAATAAGAATGAATATTCCTATTGATTTCCTATCTGGTATTATTTTTTGCTTCCAAGGTATATTATTTAAAATATACCAGCACAGATTCTCTGTGAAGAAAGAGACAATGAATGACCTCAAAATATTAGTCACTAATGGGAAGAGGATTTAACCCGATGAAATCATGTTATCGCTTGTTGCTTCAATATTTATAACTCAGTTCTCTCCAAAAAACAACTAATATTTTTATTATTGGCGTATTTTGTCAAGTACTAAACATGTCTTAGACAGTTTAGACATCTGTAAGGCCCCTGAAATTAGTTAAAAGTCCTATTCAGTAACATAGATGTTCTCCTATATAACAGAGAATTTTTACAAAAGTACCCAATGAAAAATTGAGTATGCTAAGCAAGCAGCACACGATCTGCTTTTGATATGAAAGTCACACTGTGTCCACTCAGTTCCTGCTGAACCTTCTCTCTTTGCTCTCCCCTGCTGCCCAAGGGGAACAGCAGTGAAGACCCGTAAGGGCAGACAGGGGCACGGAGTTCCCGAGAGGCTCTGGTCAGCACAGAAGTGGGACAGGACTACTGTAAGTCCAGTGCTGCCTGGCATCATCCTGAGTGACAATGAAAAAGTGGAAGGAGGCCAATATATGACAAAATTTTAACCAATCTGTCTGCAGAGTGAAGGAATAAATGTTAAAAGGCAACAGTCAAAGGCAGGTGTCTAGAACTCTGTTCCAAGATCCACTTTTAAAGCTATAAAAACAAAGTGCTCGAGTATCACAGATGAGGTACAATACATCAAAGATTTACCATCTTCCCCTCCATCCTGAAATATATCATGTAGCTCAGGAGGCTTCCCATTTCCTTTGGGAGCATACTGGTTGCATTCCAGATCTATAAGATTTTATGCTCCAAAATTTGAACAGCTGCTGCTCAGCTACAGCAACCCAGCACTGCACTATTCCATCTGTGCCATCTTTCACTTCCTTGAGAATTACGTCGGTACCAAACTAAGTGGTGCATTCTAATCCCATGGTTCCCCTGTGTCCTTGGACAAGACCTGGAGACAACAGGCAAAGTAAGGAAATTAATGTTTCATATTTGAGTGCTTTGCTATGACTAAAATGATTCCTGTACTTGAAATCTAACTACTGGTCATGATTTCTGCTCTGTATCTGTAGAGAATAGAATCATAGAATGGTTTAAGTTGGCAGGGACCTTTAAAGGTTATCTAGTCCAGCCCCCTCCAATGAGCAGGGACATTTTCAACTCAATCAGGTTTCTCATCCATTCCCATCCAACCTGACCTTAGATATTCCCAGGGATGGGGCATCTGCAGCTTCTCTGGGCAACCTGGTCCAGAGTTGCACCATTCTCACTGTAAAAATTTTCTTTCTTACATCTGATCTGAATCTATCCGCTTTTAATATAAAACCATTTGTCCTCTGACAAAAGGCCCTGCTAAAAACTTTGTCCCCATCTTTCTTTTTCTCTTTCTTTCTGTAGGCCCCTTTATATACTGGAAGGCTGCTCTGAGGTCTCTCCTTGTGCCATTTCTTCTCCACACTGAACAACCCAAACTCTCTCAGCCTGCCTTCATAGGAGAGGTGCCCCAAACCTCTGATCATCTTCATATCCATCCTCTGGACCTCCATCAGGTCATGTCCTTCCTGTGTTGATGGCTCCAGAGCTGGATGCAGTACTCTACACTCCAATTCTCACCACAGTGAAAGAAATAGCTGTTAGCTTTAGCCATCTAAGAATTAAAAATACCATTTAAAAGTACTTGAATCACATTACAAAGAATTTTAGGATATTCTATTCACAAATCTAATTTTACTTTACAACTACAACCACTAGAAAATACTAAAATTAATATATTTAATATCTGATTGCAAATTTTTGATTTATTACTCTAATTTTATCTGATTAAAAAACTTAAAAACTGTCAAAATTATGGCTGATTAAGGTTAAATGAGCATGTCCTTCTTGACACGAACATGTAAATTCCTCATCCAGAGAGGGCAAACTCTCAAACCAACAAATCCACTCTTTTCTGCCAAGCCTTGCCACTGAGGAGGACGATTAAATCAGCTGAGAACTGTGAGCTCCCTTTAAGACTCTCTCTATTCTAGATAGCCAGTGATTCACTTCTGAGCCTTCTATTTGCTAAAATCCTGATTTACATTTGAATAAAGGAGTTACTTTTCTCTGCTTACTTTTTACTAGTTATCAGTTAGTTAAGGTATTATCTCTTCCTACAAACACTGCCTGTTTTCTACCCTGAAACCATAGCCATTATTATAACCCTTTCCCTCTCCTGGGCCACTCCAGCCCCTCGGCCATGTAGCAGGGATGAGCAGATTTCAGTCTGATTTCAGCATCCAGCATCCCAAGACCCCCAGAAGATACAGTAGGTATCAAGACAAAGAGGTGTCTCTCATTGCCTGATAACCATAACACTGATGTGTGCTCCTCCTCCTCACAGCATCAGGCCCCCGACCTGTATTTCTGAGGACCTGGATGATACTCTGGCTAAAGCAGTGAGTTTGCACTCAAAACTAACAAAGCTGCTAGAAAGCTTTTCATCTCCTGTGTGAATATGCATGTGTCATTCCTCTGCACTGAATATTTTTTTTTAAAGCCCAGTTTCTGGCAGATGGAAGTCCTAAGCAGCTACATTGTTCATTTTAACATGCAAAAGTCCTCTGTGGACATAAGTGAAGATTCATTTATTCTCATTAAAAAAAGTCTTCTAAATAAGGAGCGGGAATGAATTCAATTCAATGTTTTCCAAGTTTAATTTGTCTACTCATTGTCTTGAAGGTCTTCTCAAGCTTTTGATAAAGAAAGACATAGCACTTTTGTTTCCTATCACTTCATTTCCAGGAAGCATTCTATGACTACTACGTGTGCAATAAAATTGCTTCATTTTGTAGACCCTGAATTCCTAAAATCACCCAAGTGATTTAAGGTGCCTTTGACTTTTTATTTCCAAATCAAGCAACCGCAGGTGATTGGAGGTCCTTAATCTTAACAGCACCCATCTGCCGTTTTCTCATGTGTAGCAGAAGCCTGTCCACATCTACTGCTCCCGTGGGTGTTCATCATTTTGTAACTCTCTCCCGGGCTCTATGTCAGGTACAAAAACCAGAGGATCTCATTTGTATGTTGCTTTGCAAATGTTGACTCAGAGACTTGTTGAGGCACAGGCAGTGGGATTCAAAGCAGGATAAACAATAAAATCGAAGCAGTCCTTGTTTAAACCCATATGCCATGCAGCCAACATGCAGTTGAACAAAGCTCAGCTGAGCTCATGTTAACTCAGCATGTATTAAGAACTCATATTTAAAAGTAGTAACTAGGAGTAAATGACAGTAGATATCAATTTTATCACAAAAATATGATAGTTTGCCTGGAGGTAAAGCTGAAATGTTAATGAGATGTAAAAATGCCTGTTTAAGGGAGGTAAGCTATTCTTTCACTTACTAGAACTTTTTTTGGCTTGAGTAAGTTTAGCAATAAAATTTCCTTTCATTTTTATCATCTACTTCTCCATGAGCTATATTGTCTGCTTTCAAGTTTCATTGTTAAACTTATGCTGAAGGCAATTTAAAAACTCTTAAATCTCAATTTTTCCAGGCATAGTTGCTATGGTTACATATATGCCAATATATACCTGGGTAAAAGGAGGAAAGACATCTGACTGTTCTCCTTGTAAAAGGAGAGCATTATGTTCCACAGATAAAAGCCTGACTGAAGCTCATTTCACCTGCTCTGCTTCAAGTCAGTGGAAGCAGAGCATGGACCTCTGAACCAGTGTGAAGATTGACTACCCTGCCTCCAAATGCAGCAATGTTACCCCTGCATGAGCCAAACCTGGCAGAGAGGCGTGGTTCCTGCGTTCACCAGGTATATGGGATGATGCCAAGCCTCAGAGTGGAGCTCTGCCCCCCTCGCACAGAGAACCTCAACAATCACTCCCCCTTCTGCTCCCTATCACACTTTCACTGCATGGTCTTCTGGTGTGAGGCGTGTGCGCTCTGTGTCATCTCCAGTTCTGCTTTATTTTGCAAATTAAGAAGGGGCTACTTCCCCTCCTCTCCTCACACTTCATTACCTTTGTAACTGAGATTTGTCTTCTGGTTATTGACTTAGATGGGCTTCAGTTTTCAGAAACACCCAAGCCAGGTAAAGCAAGCTCTTACTCAGCTCCAGGGTCACCAGTGAAGGGCCAGGACCAGTCAGGCAGGCCATAATTTTGAGCAAGCAAGAAAAAAATTCTAAAGGGATTTGGTGACTTTTTTCTTTACAGCTGCTGTGATTTGACCCCAGTAGACAGCTAAACCTCATTGACTCCTCCATGGTGAGATGCGAGAGAAAACCAAAAGAGCAAAAGGTAGAAAATTCGTGGGCTGAGATAAAGACAGTTTAATAAGGAAAAGAAAGAAAAGGAAAAAAAACATTATGAGAAAAACCCCAGTCACTTACCACCAGCCAAGCCCAGACAGTCCCTGAGCAAGAGCAGCCCTGACAAACTTCTACAGTTTTGATTGCTGAACTCAATGCTGTAAGGTATGGAATGTTCCTCTGGTCTATTGGGGTCAGCCATCACATGACCAACATCCTGTGTACCCCCAGCCCTCTCTCTGGTGGGATAAGAAGCAGAAAAGGCCTTGACTCTGTGAAATAGTGAAACAGCCTTGTTGTTATCAACACTGTTTTCAGCACAAAACCAGAACACAGACCCATAACAGCTACTCTATCCCATCCCAAACCAGCACAACGCATTTTGCCATTTCCATGTTCCTGAACATCACAGTACTCCAAGTCAGTTGTCATTATTTGAAGATTAATATTTCTGTTAGTGTGGAAGAAAAGTAGTTACCTCTGAGTTACATCTACAGAGCAAGGTCAAATTCTGTAGCTTTAGCACAAGTCATTGATCCTGACACAAAGAGCTTAAGTGCATGTGAACTGGCTTCAAATCTCCCAAAGAGAGAAGGTGATTCCTCCACTTGTCTAGCAAAATTATAGTACTTCTTTTATAAATGAGCAGAGTTCTTACCAAAGTACAAATCAATTGTAAATAGACTCTAACTTACATGATTTCAGAGAAAAACATTACAGTAATTTGTCCATCAAAATTATTGAAGCTGCTCCCTATTGCATACACTGATGTAGCCCTGGACAAGCCTCAGAGCAGAGAGTTCCACAAATAAACTATTCTCCCCATGAACCAGAAAACATGACAAAACATAGCAACAGAGCCTTATGCTGATTTGACCAGACTGAGCAAGAAAAATTGCTACTTACTAAAAATTGCAGTGACCATGTAAATTATGAATACTCATGTGCTACCTCTTTCTTACCATCAAATGGAGTCAAGCATTGTGAGGAACCAAATTTTGAAAATCCCTCTCCCTCGGGAAATCTCCACTCTACTTGTGTTTATGCTCTGTTGCAGTGTCATGAAAATTAGTATCAAGATTACATTGTATTAACACATTTGCACAAAGCCTGAACAAGAAGAAGATAGTCATTACTGATATTAAGCTGCTGGTATTTAAGTAATTGCTTTTCTTTATCAGCCTTATTATCAAATGATCTTGTTACAGCTACAGAATTACCTATAATCACTTGCACAGAGAGGATTTTAAGCCTGATCAGAAAAGAATCATTAAACATTAATTAAAATACTGCATGTGCACTCTCTGTTTGGGTTGACAGTTTGCAGGAGCAGCCTATTAAACAATCCCTGCTAAGCACAGAGCTAAAGCATGGTGTTTCTGTGCTGAGTGCCCCACTGGGAGTTGGAAACATGACTTTAGTCCATTTATAAAGTTTTCTCATTAGGTTTCAATTCAGGAGCAATGCCACAATGGTATTTAAAGGATATTCAATCACTCATGACAGAAAAGCTAGACTGACACTGCACAAATGGTGTTTGATTATTACCAATCTATCATGTCAGTTAGCAGGAGGAAAAGATACATTTCAATTGATTTCAAAAGACTGCTGTGACAAATGCGTTCCGGGAAGCTGGGCAGCAGCAGATTTCAGGTCCTGATTAATCTGGTATACACAAAACTGTATACCCTGGTCTTTTCTAAGCACACAGCACACTCTTCAACAGAAAATTCGAGCAGCTACATGACCAAACACTGGATTATTTTCTTTCCAGTCTTTATTTGATTAGCTCAGCTCTCCAAGGGGTAGCAGTTACAACACTCATGAAAAAATCTGGACTTCTACTCGTTTGTTATATTGTCACCACAAGTAAGAAGTAAAACAGTGTCTTTGAGAAAATGAACCAAAATATCTTGGGATTGTGTCAGTTGGATTACACAGGAGAAAGAAACTACATCAGTCAGGCTGTGCTCCAAACACAGCGGAAAGTGAATGTCACCCACCAACAATGCATGGCACAATCTGCTACCTCCAACTGCTCTGAATGGGGCCAGAGTCTATGGAAGCATCTCCCTTTAACAAGCAGGCCTGTTTGTCAAAGAAATATTTGAGTTATTTTTTCTTGCTCTGGACACTGGTAGTGACACCTAGTATGCAGTGTTTTCCACAAACAACATGCAGGTTTTCCCACGTCTCTGTGTTCCCAGGTTTGTCAAGTAAACAGAGAAGAGCTACTGACCTTCCAAACATGAAGGAAACGTGAAGTAAAAATAGTGTGTTCAAATGCAACACTCCCCAAGCAGAGAGTACTTATACCAGCATATCTGATTCCTTATAAATAGTTCCATTACAACAAGGAAAGCCGCAGAAGTGTGTTTATTTGTATATTAGATTTTCTACTGATTAAGACAAAGAATTGTCCTTGCAGGAATTCCCTTTTCTGTCCTTGCAGGAATTCCCTTTTCTCTCCATATGGGTAAGATAGATAGGCATTTTTCCAGATCTTCTCTGCTCAGGATACCACAGAGACAAAGAATATAATTTTTTTAAAGATCTCTTAAAAATGCATTCTCAAAGCTGGGGAAAATAGAGGACATGGCAGAATTCCTTTTGTGCCTATCTAGTTAAAACTGTGTAATTGGGGAATATTCCTGTATTAGTCATGAGGAAGACTAAGCACAAGAACTCATAAAAACCACAAGTTCTTCCATCATCATCCTTTCACATTAACTCCGATGGTCTGGGCAATCAACAGAAAGAGAAGTGTTACCCCTTTTGCTAATGTGGCTAATGATTAACTAGGACTGTTTGTCACTGAGGGAAATATTCCAACAATTAATGGGGAAAGTGTGAAGCATAATTTGCCGGCTTCTTCCTTAGCTGAGGAACTTGAGGCAAGAATTAAGTCTAACAGTAACTGATGTGGGCTGATGTAGTGAAAAAACAGGAGAACTAATCCTGTGGTTCAAAGTCTTGCTCTCTTGCACCACTGCAGTCATAGGAAAACATCTTTTGCTTTCACGCTGGGAAAATAAACCTGAATATGAACCAATGCAAGGCAGTCTTTCATTGGAATGGCTGTACACAGAGACCATTTTTGGCACTTCTACCACATTTCCTCCTTCTGGCAACTGGCAAGAAGCTAAACACTGTTGGATTATTCCAAATAGACTGATCTGTAACAAAGGCTTTAGGAGACTCCCTGAATCCAGATAGGACTTTTGAATTCTCTCTTGTAAAGCAAAAGGGAAAGCAGGCAACTAGCTTCCTTGCATACCTGTCTATAGCTGCTCTTCTCTCACTGAGATCAAAACTACATATGAAAGTTTGCAAGTCTGATTTCAAAGTTTTCTTAAGGTCAGTTCCTCAGTACAGACATTTTTATTTCTACCTGTAAAGGCAACAGCTTCCAAAAAAACCACTGAAATACAAGGTTTAACTATGATTAGCTAGCAGGATGCTGAATACAGTTTCTCCCAGTGTTGTAAGGCTACAAAATCACAATCAGAAGCACAGCAGCCATTTATCCTTCAGAACAAATTTTGCACTTCAATAAGCTTTTACTCGTGTTTTCAAAGGCACTGTTCATAAAGTGAGGGATTGCTCAGTGAGAGTAAAGGAAGCAGAAATGAGATTGGTGATTGGCACTGTCCTTGTAGTCACATCAACCCCAGGAAAACATTTCTCTCCAGTCGGGTCCTACGGGGTGTTCTGAGCGCATGTAAAAACAAAACTGCTGAACTAATTATTTCACACCTCTCATAAGAACAAAAAACAAATCTACTCTTGGGTCTGAAGTCTTGTATGACAAGTTCCAGTCCATTTACTAAAAACCCTTGTCATATGGAATTCATAACCACTGTGAAAGCTTTAGCTAAAAGCATGCCATTATAATCTGTCACACAACATAACTATTACCCAAAAATGATGTTCTGCATATTCACTTTGTGAAACACGGGAAGGTAGGGAAAGAGGGAGGGAGCCAGAATAGGGCAGCATGACACCTGAAATGGGCTTCACTGTCTCAGACCATTTGTTGAAAAATGCACTTTGAAGTTAATCACATTACTTTCACCTCAATAACCAATGTAGACCCTGAATGTTTAATTATGCTACTGGTTTTATACCTAATCAATCTTTTTCATTAAAATCCAGTGAAGCAGACAAGTGAGATAATTACTGAAGAATCATCTTAATTAAAAATTTTAGCTTCTAATTAAGAGTCATTGTTTACCTCATCAGAAAGCCATTAGGATTCAGGACAAGGTTGCCCTGTTCATTATGTTTTCACCTTTTTTTTTTTTTTTAAGCTTTGGGCAAAGAGAGGGATACAGGATTTTATGTTTAAAAAGGAATTATTACAGCTGTCCCATGAAAAGGGAGAATATGTACAAGCCAGGGTTACCATTTTTCAAAAGCCCCATAACATATTTACATTCAGAGTGACTGCAGAATATGTTTGCATATAGATTGACACTGCCTTGGTTCTTGAAGATAAAGAAATGTCTGTACTTAAAATGGACATGACTGCCTAAATTATTTCTTTATTGCTTTCCAGCTACAGTGAAGATAATTTTGAAAGCCCTCAATCCTCCTATCCTGCAATCAGAAACTTCTTTATGCTTTTTGCTGTTGTTTCCACAACTGCCTGACATTGAAGTCTGCTTCAACATCAGAAAAGTCCAATCAGACACTTCAGCTGCAGATTCAGAACCACATAGCAGTTAAATGCCACCACTGAAGATGTGCAGCTTCAACATGCTCATACTCACTGCAAGGCACCAGCACCAGCTACACAGATGAAATGATGCTTCAGCTGACAGAATTAATCAGGGAAAATTATTATCCAGTCCTAACTGGATTCAGTTGCACACACCCCCTTTATATATATATATTCCAAGACAGAAGCAAAAAACAAAGACATCTTCATATGGAAGGTTTTTTCCACCTTCACCCCAGCAAGGAAACTCATAAAAATCGTGATGATATCATACTAAAAGAGTGAGTTGAGACATTTGAAATGCTAAACTAAACATGTATAGCGGCAATGGTTGCTAATAAGCACCAACCATCTGCTAAAGGCAAAGCAAACTATGTTAGGATCAGCACTAAATCAAAACCAAACCTATTTTATAGAAACACCTTGTACCATGTATTAATTTATTTACTTCTAGTGGCATCCTGTAGGACATGGTATAAGGAGGAACACAGATATCCTGTAATCAGTATTTCTAACACTTTGAAAAACTACTGACCCATACTTCCCACAAGGAATTGAGAAGACAGCATTAAAAGTAAGAAGAATTGCTTTTCATGCAAGTTCTTTGTAAACGTTACAGTAGGCGAGGGTATAATGAATAGCTGCCAAGAAATTCATGTGACTCTTTCAGGTACCACTGGGGTTATTAAGTTAAGTAACAATTGCCCCTATCAGTAGGAATGACATTTGCCAATAACAGAAGACAACCAGTTATGGTGCAGGGAAAAGTATCAGATTATTGTTTTAAGGGAGAGAGTGAGACCAAGAAAACAGAAGACATTTAAGAGAAACCACACAGGAGGATAAATAGCAGCAGCTCCTAGCTGATTTCAGACAAGAACTCAGTTGTGCTAGCTAATGCCAGCACTTCTTAATCAGACATACTTGCTCTAACCTTATAACGAAGTCTGATTGCAGGAGGCTGAAACAGTTCTCGCTCCACTCAACAGGCAATTGGAGCCTGCACACCTGAGTGG
>WEIT01039019.1:53113-66645 GCA_013389985.1 Dryoscopus gambensis | reverse complement strand
CTGTGTGTTCTTGACTAGAATATCTAATGAGTCAGAAATTACTTTCCCTACTTCCTTAAGCCCTTGGGAGTAAATTTCATTAGGCCTTGCTGACTGAAGTGTATCTAATGCATTTTCTTGTTTATTTAATCTTTTTATTAGCATCAGCAGAGATATTTGTGATTTGGTCAAGCCCAAAAAATCTGAAATGCCTTTTTCTGTAGGAGTGTCACTCAGATCAGTCATGTTGGTCAGTGCGTGGTGGGAAACCTGCCCTGCCCTTATTTCAGACAGCAAGTACTTGTCAGTGCCGTAACTTTCACAAATACTGAATTCACATTTGTACTAAAATGTACTAAAATAATTGTAAATGAGGAAAACACTGCAGCACAAGTAGCTCTTATCTTAACAGATGTAGCCTGGGCAAGTTGTACTGCCAGCTGGTAAGAGTGAGGAGAAGCTACAGCAAGTGTTGTCTGTTTCAATGACTAGCAACCCGAGTTACTGACAGTCACAGTTTCTCCAGCTCAAGCTGGATCCTTCTCGAGATCCAGAAGAATTTTAAGGAAAAGGCGTCCATTTATCCTGAGGTTTGTAAAGAACTACTTTAAACAGTATAGGTGAAAAGTTTATCTCTGCAGGTTTTATACTTTACTGTGATTATATTGGTGATCATCTTTGAGCATGAGTTAAATCAAGTGCTAGTACTGGGTTTAAACAAATGCATTTTCTATTCTTTCTCACACACAGAAGTAGGTGATTTAAATTAGCTGTTGTGTTGAGCGAGAGATGCTGTTGACATTTGAAATAGTACTGAGAGGTTCATTATTTGAAATTTATAAGGGAGAAAGCAGTAAGATTTATCTCTGCAGTGAATATTGGTCCTTTGTGGATTAACGCTTAGAGGGGAGGCACTGTACCATGGCTGATACAGAAAACACAGCAAGGGGACAAAAAATCCCAGCTAGGGAAAGCTCATAATGACTAGAACATGCAGTATCTGACTCCAGTAGAAAGAACTTTTGCAAGGCTTTTAGGAGTCATCTGAGAAAGCTTGATCTTGGATGCATTTTGATTTTGAAGGTCCCAACAACTTCACTGTAAGTTAGGTGGGTAGGTTGATGTTTGATGAAAAGGTATTGAGAGATGTACTTGGAAATACTCAGAAACGATAGGAAAGTAATTTCACTTTAGACTTAGCTCCAGGTTACTTTACAGAAAGAAGACATGAAGAAGTAGTAATTGTTAACATACACAACTAAACTCACTCTAATATATGATCTTTTTATATATAAGGTTCGAATTATGTTATCATTGGAAGGTGAGACCTTTGTGGTTAAATGTATATAAATACCTGTTTTATTAAATCAGGAAGCAATCACAATTAAAAGCAGGAAAATAAATATATTGAACATTTCTGATGATGTATCATAGTAAGATGCTCCCTGTCATTGTAGTTTGTCTATCCCTCTGTGTAAGTTAAGTAAAAACTGAAATGAAGTACAAACAAAAAGAGAAGTGCAGAGGTTGAGGGTGTTGTGTATATTCACTACTCCCTTTTTATGGACTTGGATATCTTTCTAGTATATGAGGGAATACTTGATTCTCATTCTCTGAAGTGTCCTTTCTTTTCCTTTCTTTTGTAATGAGCCTTTGTGTACACAAGTGAATTTCACAACTCTGTAATTGTCTTGTCTGAAGTTGGCAGTTTGCATCGGAGTTCACAGTTATGCAGTCACAGGTATCCTGTTGATTTTAATAGAAGTTAAATGTTTGCATTCTCCTGAGAATTTGGGCCCAAGACATGTTGAAAACCCACTGCAGTAATTTCTAAAATTAATGCGTATTGAATTACTTGCCTTGGACAAATACTCTGTGGATGTCAGGTTTCTAGAGAATGATTTCTCAGCTTTGTAGAGTGAGATCTCACTTTCCTGTGAATCATCTTTTCTATATTTGTATGTCAGAAGAAATAGTAAATCAGAAGTTGTGACCCTTGGAGTTGCCCAAACTTTATGCAAAATATTTGTGTGCTTATCTGTTTGCTAAAAGATGTGGAGGGAATACTCAGTATTCATGCAGTTGTATTTCCTGGTTCCACTAAGAGTCTGGGCACATACTCTTGATGAAAAAAAAACCCTCAGAAAACAGGGAAAGAACAAACCCTCAGAAGTAATTCTATGAGCAGATGTGAGTAATAAAACTTAATTTTTTGTTAATGGTGCCTTGTGCTTGGCTGGAGTCCCCAGGTTCAAGGTGTTGTCACAATTACAGCACCTGTCTGGGCAGATGTCTGCTCCCACCCCTGCAGCTGGTTCCCAGGGTGTTGCCTTGGGATTAGGAAGTAAGGGGAGTGCTGTTGTAGGCTGTGTGGGTTTAGGAGTCTCTCCTGCCACCCACCTACCTTTGCAGGGCATGCAAAAGGTGAATTGTCTTTGAAACATCTTCCAGTGGGTCGTATCTGATTCAAGTCAGGTGAAGGGTAGAAGGTATGAAGACACCTGGAGGCAGACACGTGTGCTGTGACTGCAGGAGTGATGCTTCTTTCCAATCTGTGTCCCCTTCCTGACAGCAATTCATGTATATTTATGTGTAACAGATCTTGGTGGTGGTGATGATGCTTAGTCAAAATTAAGTTAATTATAAACCTACATCTGTCTGAGAGCAGTTGTAAACCTAGAGGATGAAACCCAAATTTTTCTGAATACCACTCTGTTACAGGTCTTTGTAAGGACTGCATTCTGCCCTTCTGGTTTGTTTGCTTTTTATGGACTGGGTACACAATGGCTATTGTAAACATCAGCCTTCCGTTGGCTGCTGGATATAAAATTTTTGATTTATATGCCATCATTATTTGAAAAGTAACAAGAAAATAATCCCAAAATACCTTATTGTATGAAAGAGTCCTTTCCATTTCAGCAGCTAGATAAGCAGCCCATTTCCTCTGAATGAATATTGCTGAAGTAGCTTACAGTAGTTACCATATCCGGACTCAATTCAGGTTTTCCAGGTGTGTGGTTTTTTACTGTACAGATGGTTTTTTGAATGCACTTTGAGATAAACTGAGAATATTCAGTCAGTTGCATATCACATTTTTATGATAAATAGAGAAAGATTTGGGTGGAAAGGAATATTAGCATAAAGTAGAAAGTTGGCAAGGTATAGATAGGTATGAAAAGGCATCAGTTGTGGTTGAGTTCAGTCAGAGTTGTTGGGGGAAATGCATTTGGAATTCTTGCATGTATTGCATTTGAATGCTCATTTTCCTCTTATGTTTGACATTAGTTTCAGAAATCAGTTTTATTTACTAAGATATTACTAGAGAATTTGAAAAAGAGCAACTTAACCTTTTTTTTTTTATAAGCAGTGTTGTGAAACCAAGCTAAAACTAATAGGAATGTTTTGTGGTTAGTTCTGAGTAAATATAGAGTAACAATCTAAAAATAGGTGTTAATGAGGGCAGGAGTTGCCACACTTTGCTAAGGATTTGAGATCAGAAAAAAACCCCAGCATTCAGACTGTGGGAAAGGAAATGTTACATGTCTCATGTTTTTTGTAATAGGTAGGGAGTGCACTGTGTTGTAATGGAAGTGATCTAGGTTTGACTTGGGACTTGACCCACTTGCCAAAAAGGGTTTAAAAGTGTCAAGCTCTGTTTGTTAACTGGATGGATGGATGCACTCATGACCTATACCTTCAGATATAACTAATTCCATATACTTATTTGATGCTTCATTACACTTTATTTTCAGCAGTAGCATGTTGGTACTGTTTTCATATGGAAAAGTACTAAAAATTCCCAGAATTCGGATTGCAGAAAGATCTTACCAACTTTTACACTGTTGTTAAGCTTTCACTTAATTTAATGTGTTGCTCAAGTCTAGAGGAAGAAGAGGTGTCATGAACAGGTGTTTGAACTGAGAACTCTTGCTGAACAGGGAATGATGATGAAATAATTAGCAAAATGAGTTTTGTTGTATCATGTGGAACATAAATTATCCATACCAAAAATAAAGATTTGCTTGCTTACATTTTACTGTGAACTACTTCTTAACTTGCTCCTTTGTGGTCTGTGGAACAAGACATTTGTAGAAATGTGAGCTATGAAATCATATCCCCACAAGTACTTTTTCATAGAACAAACCTTCTATAAACTAATTTCAGAGTGAAGAGTAATGAATTTCTAGCATTCATTATGCTTATGATTTAATTATGATTTATATTTGCAAAATGTCTTATTCCCTGGAATCTAGTTTTATTAAAGTGAAGTTTCCATTTGAGCATTTCTATGAAGTGTCCAGATTGATAATTTTTAAAAATTATAAGCACTAACTAAAATTCTTGTGTGTTACCTTATTCTGAAGTGGGGTTGATTTATTGAGGTAACTAAATGACTCTCTCCTTAAAACTGCTGCTATTTTTTAGAAATTAATGAATTTGTGTTCTGCACTCTTCTGAAAATGTATCCAACTTCTGTCTTATCCCATTACTTATCTCAAACTTGTTTGTGTGTGCTATGTCTTGCCATGACTTTTCCTTTTAAGTTTCTAGTAAACAAGACTTTTGAGATAAAACTTTGGTGAAAGCATTCAAAGAATTTTCAGAGCTCAGTGGATATTTTATGTATTTAGGATCACAACTTGCAAAACATTTCTCCTCCAGTATATCAGATTCATATAAGACCATCTTTCCTGTCTGTATCTAGGGAAAAAGGCTTACAAAATTTTGAAAATATGTCTAGAATTCTAAGATGAAGAATAGTTTGTATTGAGCCTAATTGTTCTTTTTGCTTAGTTTATTGTTTAAAACTGAACCATTCAATCTTTTACAGAAAGATTGTTAATTTTTCACTTGCTGCCTCCTCTTTTGACCTTAAGTTGATAAATAAAACCAAATAATGGTATCTTCGTAGAAAATTACTCAAAGATGACTTTTTAATCAGGCTCAGCCTTGCAAATATGTGCATGTAAGAGTTCATGGATTTGAGGTCTCTCTTACTTCTTGTCATTGACAGGGATCCTGAAATAAGTGACGTGCTCAGTAGCACAAAAGTCAGTTCAGATGCACCATTAGCGAGTCCCTTCACTTGATTCATTAGGATTTCCAAAGGGTCAGTTCGAAACAATATGCCCTGAAATGGTGGTTTGAAAACATTTAATGTTTAGGTAATATAAGCATTAAGGGTGCCTAAAACCAGAACCAAGATAGTTACTGAAAAAAAAGTGCAAGTTTCTCTTTGGTTTCATAAATAATTAGATCCATCAAAGCAAAAAAGAATCTCTTGACACCTGCATGTGTGCTCACAGAAAAATGTAGTTTATGTAGGAACGTCCTGCTTACAGAAGATGTTTATTGTGGGTTGGTTACAGGTGTTGGGAAATATATTTGTCTTCTTCAAAATGAAGATTCTCTTGAAAGTTTGATTTATATTAATGGGCATGGTTGATCTTTTTTGCAGTAGCAATGGCTTTTAGTGATTAAATTGCATTGAAGATAAAATTACTAAAATTGCCATGAGGTGAAATGTGGTCAAAATAAAAATATCTTAATCAGCATTATTTTACAGTGATCACTTAATCAGGAAGAAGGTGAAGATGATTGTAGTTGAGAAATAGAGTGCCGGATCTGGTGCACAGTTAGGTACTTAAGCTTTATGATATGGTCTCTATTCTCAAGTGGGCCAAATCAAGTTTATTACAGGCAATTTACATCCTAATGGTACTGAAATTTCAAATGATTAATTATTTTTTTATTTTAATTGCATTCGTTTTAAGGTAACTCTGAAAGAGTGATGAAGTTCTAGGATCTTTGGAGACCTTGAAGGAGTGTGGTTTGTGTAATAACGGGCTGCTGTTGACTTCACAGTTCCCTGAAATGTCACAAAACTAACAACTGTTCTTGAAACATGACTTAATTTTGAATTACAGTCTTTTTATCCTTGTGTCAATGCAAAAGAACCAGACAGTAATGTGCCTGTTCAATTGGACTACCCAGCTTGAAATACAAGGAGCAACAAATGAGTGGTTTGCAGTCCTTACAGTACAAATAATACAGGGTGAAGGCATTTAAAATGGTGTGAGGTATGGGTGGAACAGGAGCTTAAGCTGTCCAGGTGGAACAATTTCTGTGGACACAGGAAAGGTGTTTCTTTTTCTTTCATGACTGGAAACTCGAAATTTCAATAAAAAGCAGTTGTGGGGATGAGTCTTCTTTTAGTCTAGGCAAAATTCCTTCTCACAACACCAAGTTCCTGCTCAGTATAGTTTTTAATATTTCCATTTGACCTGCATTATATTGAAGTTTGTCTTGCTTTTCTGAATTTTAACTTTACTATAATATTTGAAATTTAGTTTAATGTCATGACTGCTGGACTTCATATAACATTTTCATTTCAAATAATGTCTATAAGGGCAGAAATAGGAGTGAAATTGTGTGCATTTGTACAAGTTCTCTAGCTCTGCTCGGGGCTTTTGAGCTGCGTTGCAATGCAAATAGAAACAAGCGTCAGTGAAACCCACAGTAAATGAAGTGCCGATGAGCAGGTTTATGCCATGCTCTTAAAGAGCAAACAAGGGATGTTGGTTCATGTTCGTACTGTGGGCACCTGCCTGTGACATCCTGAAGAAGAATTTACCTGCTGGTTTGAGTTTGGCTGCATTGTCATCCCCCTTCTGGGGCCCTTGCAGCTTGGTGGGAAGTGTCTGCAGGGACGTGCAGAGAATTTGGGGGGAAAAGCACCATAGTGGAGGAGTGTGAAACAGGACTCAAATGATTTGCGTGCTGCGTGAGACTTGACAGGTGTGCATTTTGACAAGTTCTAAGTGTAAATGTATGCTAAGAATATATGGCTACACAAATGAGTCATTTCAGGGGAGGAAAGTTTGTGGAGAGTCTGCTCACTCCCCTTCTCATAAGGATTAGAGCATACCCTTTAACTAATTAAGAGATTAAAAGTGCTTTAAGTTTTACAGAGCTTTTACAGCTTTTTTTCTCCTCAGAAGCAAAAATTTGTGATGTTAGTTGCTCGTGTAAGATGTAATGAGACTCTCAGTATCAGCAAAAAAAGTCAAATATCTGACCTCAGTATATTTGCTTTATATAGATATTTTCTTTTAATTAAATTTCTGAGGTGAAAGGGAGGCAAGAGAAGGGAGTATAAGGCAGTATCCTTTAAAATCCTTCTTTCTGTAGCTTCAGAAATGGAGACTTCTGCAGTGCTGTGAAATGCCTGGGAAGCTGAGCAGGGACTCTTTTAGTGGACCAAAGTTGCTGGCTTTCTTCTGGTAAAAAATTTTTATCTTAGTACAACAGGCACCAGAATTTCTAGAGAGGGTTCATTTCTATTTTTTAATTGAGAGGATTATTTGAATTACAAATCAAATATGTATTGAACAATTCTTTAATTGGGGGTGCAAATACATAAATGCAGAACAAAGGAAATGACGATATTATTGATACCTCCACAACTGCTTTGAGAGAGTACACATTTCAGGGCTTAGGTGTGGTTATAACAGTAGCTGGTCTTCAGAGTGGAGTGCTGTTCCTTCCCCTTTTTTTCCCCCCTCCCTCATTGAAGTGTGGTTACATGCTCTCTTATTGCACAGTATTTGATTTTTTTTTTCCTCTGGTACTCATTAACACACGGTGTTCCACAAACAGCTCTTTTTCAGGAGCCTAGTCAGACTAGAAGGTGTTATATCTGCTTTACATAACAAAAAGTAGTGCTTTGAAGAACTAAAAATTCTGTTTAAAGTATTCATTTTTGATGCCTGGTTTATGTTGATTTTTCAGATCATTTAGTAATTCTAAACACAGGTCAGACTGATTTTATTTACAGCTGAGATGTCCAGCATTTTTTTGGCGGTCAAGTACCAGCATGTTGAGTTGTGTGTCAGATATTGGGGAATGCGAAGTTTAAGCTTGACTGTTGGAAGTGTAATTTTAATTGACTTGTTTCCAGCTCTGGGACAGCATGAGGGATGGAGTTGAAGCAGCATTCTGCTTTATAAAGTGTAGGGCCACCTTCTTCCTTCTCCTTTGTTTTAGCCTTTCAGGGTTTTTAAATATCACAAAACTTTCTTCCTGTCTGCTCTTGATTTGCTCCCAGAGCATTTCCACTCTATTTAATAGGTGGAACAGGAGTCTTGTAGCACAGCCAGTTAAGTCTTGCTTCAGAATTCCAATCCACAGCAGGATGAATTAAAGTTCAATATTTCACTTTGCTGCTAGTATAATAATATTTAAACATAGGGTGGTTTACTGAAATTCTTGGGACGAGAAAGAATGGTAATATAAAAAAAAAATGGCCGTATCTTGATGTGGTATGGAAGTGTTGTCCAGATCTGCAGTGGGTGTTCCATGAACACAGGGATTATTTTTCATCTGAGTCTGGGGAACGAAAAACCAGAACTAGTCTAGTATGTTTGGGAAAGGTATTTTATTTTTCTCCCTGATTTTAAAGTTCCCGTTGAAGAATATTTTGTGGTAGCTGTAGCCAAAGATGTCTGGATGGTCTCTACTTGACCTTGATGAGAAAACAGTAGGACCCAGAATATTGTGTCTGTCTATACCATAGTACAGGAATTTCTGGACATGCTTCTCATTCCTGGAAAATGCCAGATTCTTAACTTGCGCTTAGAGATGTTGGCACTTAACTGTTCATCAGGGAAAACGTGTTAAAAATGTTCTGAGGGAGTGAAAACTAAATCTTAACTGTTAAAACTGAGAAGGGTATTTGTGGCTTTTATTTTTTACATTGCCTTGACTAATGTTCTGTGGTTCAGCTGCTATCACTGTTGACTGCAGTGTTTCACCCCGATTTCCTCCAGAGAGTTGGCAGAAACTGCAACAAAGCTTTCTTGGCTGTTCTGCCAACCTTAGGTGGGTGGAGAGGAGAGATTTCTTTTCCATCTCCTCTCAAATTATACTTTAAGCAGCTCTGCCTTGCTGATTGTCAATGACTTCCCCTTTGTTTTGAGAAATACTGTTTATTTTGGGAGTAGTTTGCTCTCACACCTCCTTTCTGGAGTTTTTTGAAAGCTTTGGTTATGGTCTGTCTTAACTCAAAAATGCTATTTACACATTTCATAATCACAGCTGATAGGAGCCAGTGGAAAATAAATACTTTAGGTTTGGATCAAGCCTGTAAAGTAGAAACACTTGTTACGTTCCTTTCACAAATGTAGCAGAAATTGCAAAACTGCAGAGCATTTTTAAAAAACAGAGCTGTCAATATATTATTTTGCTTTAGGTTTGTGGTGGGGTTTTTTGTTGGGTTAGTTGAATTTTGGGGTTTTTTTTTTCCCCAAAGACAGCACTAGGAAGAATTAGAGAGCCTTCTAGTATTCAGTTAAGTGACAGTCTCTGAGATTATGTGTTTTTTCTCATTGCATGGGGAAACTCTGTGTCTTCTAATAAATACTTTTAGCTAGTGAGGCGAAGGGGGTTTTGTCTTGAAATGGCAAGCGACTAGTTTCCTGTGGTGGTTGTTTTCTTTCCCAATCTATTTCCTTCAGAATGAACTTTCACCATTGTTGTTGACAATTCTGGTGGATACAGTTTTTAATTTCTAGACCTTTGGCTTGACATGACATTTTACACTGAACAGTGCAGTGGGCAGAAGGCTGGGCTTGCTGTGGGATGCCTGGATCACTAAGGAAACAAGTTTTGAAATTCCTTTGGCAAGTAAGATACAGGTATCTTACTGCAACCTGTCAGTCAAGGGTACAATCTTCAGTCTTGGCAGAGTTAGTCAGCCTATTTATCCAAAAGGAAATATAGCATCAGTGAGACACCAAGAGGAATGCCTGAACACTGTCCTGTTATGTTTTGGTTTCTATTTAAATCAGTCGTGGGGACACATTCCCAATTGCTGCTCCAAGTCTGCAGCACTGTCTTCAACAGTTCAGTTTCTTGGGTTCCATTTCAACCCATGCCTGCAGCACCCCTGGTTCCTGTCAGTGCTGTGCTGGGGAGGGGAAGGGGCACTGGCAGGTGAGGGAGAAGAAGGAACCTGCCAGCAGGTTAGCCTGGGAAAACCTGAATTCCAGGGCTAGCCCTGCCCAAGCTTTGCAGACAGAAACTTGGAGCTGGAGGGACAGGGAGCAAGGCAGGAGCGTGAGACTAACTTTGCCAATAAAGCATCCAATACTGCTGGTTTACTATTTTGATGTCATTTGTTATAATGGTGATACTTAACTGCATTGGGCTATCAGTGATGTCACTGCCATCTCTGTGTCAGCTCTTTGGAAGGTGGACTTTTATCTCCAAGAGTCTAAAAGATAACCCCCTTAGTATTAAATGTGCTGTAAGTAATGCTAATAACTGCTTCCCCACTGTAAATATGATAAACAGAGTGTTGAAGCTCAATGTCACTACTGCAGGGGCCATTGTTTTGCCTCTCTTCTGCTGGATGATTGTTGTAATTATAATAAAATCCTGCCTTTCCAGGGCCAGGGGGTCGAACATATGTTCCTCTGCACGCCTGGCTTGGCAACTAGAGTCCTCCTGAGTGTTTTTCTATGTGTTTAACATGTTACTTCTGATGGAGTTCTGGTTAAGTTTCAACTGGAAAAAATCTAAATTTCTAACACTTGTAGTATTGTCCTTTTATTAAATTTTATTGTTTGTGTGCATTATAAGCATAAATGGAATGAATGGCTAGAGCATAAAATGTGGAGAAAGACCCATAGAAACTTAAGTAAATTGAAGGAATAGTCAAGACAGGTTCACCTTGTTTGAAAAAGCAGCTTGGCTTACTGCAGCAGTACATTGGTTGCCCTGAGGGAGAATTGGGAGATTGTTTTTCCTTACCATGTGTAATTGGTTGAATAAGTGCAAGGAATCTTGCCAGGAGGGTGGTGGTGCAGTTTTCCCAGGCAGGGTGAGATCGGAAGTGCTGGCCAGGTGGAGTGGCCAAGTGTTTATAGGTCAAGTCTTATCTCTCCATCTCCTCCACAGAGACTGATAACATAGAATATTTTTCAGAGCAGCCTCCTCCACGAACATTGTGTATGACTTGTCAGCGTGTGGCCATAGAGAACATCCTAGCAAATTTGAAAGTTTTATATAATGAACTCCCAGTTCTTTCTGAGTTGAAAACCAGCAGGAGGAGGCAGCAGACAGGCTGCCCACACTTACCCCTCGTTTGGAGGAGGAAGAGTTCTCTTTGGCACAGCAAACTGCCGCTCCCTAATCTGTATCACACGTGGCTAGCAACTTTGAAAAGGGATATGTGTGTGGAAAAAAAATCAGCTATTATGCCTCTGTGTATTTCTGTAGGCTCAATGAAGCACCAAAGGAAATGCCCATACTGCCTCTTGCTCTCAGAAATCTGCAAAGAAAGTGTGTCGCTCTGGTTTCAACCACGAAGGAAACTGCAGCTCCTGCTGAAAAAGAGGGTTTTGCTTTCTGTTAACTTCGTGCTGATTCTGTTTAGGGAGATGGGGGTGTAAATGAGGGCTGTGTACCTGCAAAGCTGCTTTTCAGGGACCCCTTGGAGTGCACTATTTTGAAAAGCATTCCCTGGCCTGACAGCTTGCCCTTCCTTTAAGGCTTGTAGGACACTGCCAAAGTGGTTGCAAAAGGTCTGCCTGTTAACCTCCTAGTCTGGAAAGCTGGATGGATGAAATGCTGTCTGGAGAGAGGCCTTCCAAGACCCCAAGCCAGGCCAAGTTTTCTATACTTAACATGGCTGTTGCCACAAGAGCAGCAGATGTTTGTACAGCAGACAAACAACGTTGATGATAAAGCAAATTGACCTTTTTAGGAACAAGCTATTTGGAGCACATTCCTAGGGCAATTCTTCTTTACTTTTTTTTTTCTTTCCCCTTTTTTTTTTCTTTTTTTTTTCCTGGGGCTCTATCTCCGCTGCTTGGCTCTACATGGATGTCTCTGCTAGAGGTGATAAAAAAGTTAAAGAGGAGGGAGGTTTAACAGACTTTTCCACTAATGCTGATACTACAAATCATTTAACCTACTCCAAACCTATTTTTGTCATCTTTATTTTACTGAAGTAGTTATAGTGATGTTTATTTTTCCAGTGTCCCTATGGGAACCCTGGAAGATTTCAGAATGTAATAATTAAAGAATGACAGGCCTTTCCTTGCAGTATAGTGAGGAAGAGCTTTGTGGTTTAAACAGCTATGCTGTTCCTTGTTAGCAAGAAATTTTGCCTTGTACTCTGGCCAGGCCTATAATGGTCAAAAAATGTTGAAGTTGAGAACTACATGTTTGTTTTCAATCAGTTGTTTTTCAAGTTAAAAGGCTCTAATGGCTTGTTTTAATTTGTTCAGTGGTATTTGTCAGTAGTATTAATATTTGTATTCAGTCACTTAGTGTAGCACAGCTCAGGCTGTCCAAGTAAGGCAGTACATTTTCTTATCACTTTTTCTATCGCAAGACCTTTCTCTTAAGGAATAAAAGATTAATTGAAAGTTTGGGGAATCTCTGTGAACTTGAGTAATATATTTCTGTTTAAATTACATTTTAGAAATATTTAAAATGTAACATAATTTTTTATTTTAATTTTATAATTCAATATTTTGAAAAAGGTTATTATAAATGTAAAGTAATAGTATCAACTAAAGTGAAAGTCTCAGTGTTATATGGTTGCATCTTTACTATTTGGACCTAATGCTGGGTTTCCTTAATCATAAGCTGATGTTCCTGTAGTTATAACAGATGCAATTCCTGGTAGAGGATTGATTCCTGGTATCTGAGTATTTTTAAAAAAACAGACCAAGTTCAGACTTTGGAACCACTGAAATTTTTAAAGGCTTTCATCCATTGTATTGCTAATATTAGTGGGGGTGTGCTGCATATATATATATACACACACACATTATAACCGTAAGTCTCTGCATTTTTGCATCTTTGTTGTTCAGATATGGTTTACAAAGCTACTTTAAGGACTAGGATGAAAAAGTTTTCTGGCATTTTTTAGGTGTTAAAACTACAGGTAGTTTGTGTCTTGACTCAGTTTATAAGACTGCTTTGCTGAATAGAGGGCAGTAGGCTTTTGGACAAGGATGGTGTAGTGCCTTGAAGGGTTGCATGTTAATATTAAAATTCTATATTGAATTGATTATTATTATAGGGTTTTTTAGTACGGTTATTTCATATCATTAGAAAGAGAAAATACGGAATTCTAGGAGAACTCAAATTTGGTTTCTTACATGTTGTCTAGGTGTATTTAACTTGGTTGTTACTTAAGGTCATTTGCTTTTGGAGCTCTTAAAAGCAGTTCCCCGTTTCTGTTTAGAAATGTTACTCTGAACAATTTGTTCTGCAATATGATGCCTGTTACAACTCTTCCCTGCAAATAAAGCTGCACTGACTCCATCAGCCTCTGTAGAGTGAGAAATGGACATAGATGGGTCCCTGTACCCTGAAAGCATAAGCTAATAAGGTTTTAATGGGCCTTGTAAAATAGTGACTTTACAATGTGCTTTTTTGGGTTTTTTGTGATTCACGAATGTGATGGTCAGTGCCTTGTCTGTTATAAAAATACTGTCCCTGTTTCATAGATGTGAAACTGGGTGCAGTATCTCTAG
>WEIT01039019.1:2223-44622 GCA_013389985.1 Dryoscopus gambensis | reverse complement strand
TGTACTGCTGTTTGTGGGAAATATGGAAAATGGTTGGAAGAATGGGAATAATCTCCATTTCTGACTAAACCAAGATGTTTACACCAGCACATACCAATAATTTTTGGGGGGCTGCTCACAGGCAAATAACATTTAAAAAAACCCCCCCAACCTTTAAAAAGTCTAATTTTAAGAAGTTTCTATAGCAAAACACTTCAGGATCACTAGGACAGGAATGATTAACCTTTCTTCACTCTTTGACAGCTTCACTGGGGAAGGGAAAAGATCAAAACAAAAATCTGTGTGTATTTGTGCCTTTGTGTAGGTAGTAAATACTCTGTGTATGTATAAACACTGCTTGGGTTTGTAATCATGATTCAGAATTTTTTTGTTACAATTAGAAACTACATCAGTCTGCTCATTGCTGAAGTGTCAGGTTTTCCTTTCACAGTCTTGGAATAAGCATTTTAGAATTTACTTTCAGAAAGCACTGAGACACCCCCAAAAATATGCTGTGATTGCAGAAAGATGATGATGCTGTCTGTGATCTTTTGTGTGTGGTGGTTATTGATATGGAATAACATTAATGGCTTTCACAGACTAAAAGCTTCTGACTGACTGTAAACACAGCTGGTAAACACGAGTCTATTTATGTTCTTTAGTCACTCTTCAATGCTGTTACACATTTGCAGAAGGTACCAAGCCCTTGTTCATGCCACAGAAGGCCTGTGTTCCAAATCTTCACCAAAGGCAGTGCTGTAGCTCTTGTAGTTGTGTCCAACTGAGTGCTGAATAGGAGACTGCAAATTTAGGCAGCTGTGCAGTTACTGTGTGTCTTTGAATAACCAAGTCCTTTGCAGAATAACACAGCCTTGCACTGAACATGCTACAGGCAAGAAATAAAATTCTGAAATTGGCCTTAAAATACTTGTATTGTCTTATGCCTCTGGCTGCCTCTACTCCAATGTTTAATGGTGGGGTAAACTTACTTTCCATGCTGGGCAGCAGCAGCTACTCAGCTCTAGAAATAGCCTTTTAATTTTTCCCTGCAAGAGTCCCAAAACTCTTAAAGGTCTTTAGGGCACAACTACATCACAGCTTCATACCACAGGCTGCATCACCAGGGGTGTCCCTGTCATCCAAATTATGTAGGATACAGTTCGAAGGCTGACTAGGTGCAGTGTTAAGGCTTTCTCCTCCTGCCATTTTTCATTAGAAATTGATACAGATAATGGCTTACCAGAGCTTCTAACTAAGATTTAGCTAGTAAAGCAAAAGGATAATCAAGATCAAATCCACACTCCAGGCTATGTATCACTGCAGAGGATTCATCTTTCCCTCAAAAAAAAAAAATTGTAATTCTCAGTCTTGGATTACTGTGCACAGCAGAGCACACTTTCTTTATGAATTAAAATTATTGTATTATAGGCTTAAGTGATAATCCATTTTTGCGTTTCAAGTCTGAAAGTACCTTGAGGCATTCCAAATCTGAACCTGAACCTCATGCGAGGTAACCTTTAAAAATTTCAGTCCATAGACGATTTTAAACAAATAAATGTAGTACCTTTCTGTTTTATCTCCTCTTCTTACCTCCCCGCCACTCCCTCCCCCTGCAGCCCCAGAAGGCAGCAGTGTCAAGGGCAGGGCTGATAGTGCACGTACGGGAAGTGACAGCTGCTCGCTCTGTGGATCTATAGCTGGGCAAGAGCTACACTGTGAGATACACGTTGCTTTAGACATCAGAGTCTTGCAGTCCTTTAACCTGCGCTTTTGCCTCGTTCATGAAGCTGTAGCAGCTGATGACACATTTGAAGATGGTTGAAAGAGGTTTGCATGACACTTTCTTTAAACTGTCTCATCCTGTATTTTCTTTTCTGTTATCGCTGTCTTCACACATTGCTGGTTTACTGATTATGAAAGAGCTGAAAGGAATGTAGGATTCAACCTTTGTATTGTTTTGTCACTGGCCTGCAGGATGAAGATGATGATAATCTGTGTGACAGCATGTTGGTTTGTAACCAGATGCACATGGAAATAAACTTTTATCTGCTTTAGCTTTAAGATTTCTTTGAAAGGGAAGAGGCAGAATGGGATAGTCGGAGAATGGTTGTTAAAGTGTAGTGATCGTTGAACTTTTCTATAGTTGGGATGATGATGCTGGTCTAGTTGTGATCGGCAGCCTTGAGTTTGTGGCACTTTCATGCCCATTTTGGTTAAGACACTGAGCTTTCCATACCCGGGGAAGCCTGAACTGTGGAAACAAGTTGGTGTAAACTTCTTCCCTCCCTCTTTCCTAAAAATATTCTGTGTTAGCTTATATTATAGCTATACAAAACTAATATTCTCAGAAAAGGATGGTGTCAGTGAACTTTGTTAATTTATTATTACAGAGGCCTATGGCATCTAATGTTTCAGAAACTATGAGGGGAGGAGGGGCAGCTGGACAGGCTTGTTTTGTTAAGTTTTACTTGTCTGGGAATTGTGCATTTTGCTGTTTCCCTGCTGTTTACAACAGACACGATATAGAGCTCATTGAACTTCAGGTGGAAAAATGTGAAGTCATACTATCTCTGAAGAAAATCTAGTGTGTTATTTCAGACAAGAGTGGAAGTTGTTTTATGGCAAATACACAGTTTTATTTGTGTTTAAAACCAAAAGGACATTATTTTAGCTTGACTTAGAATCTGCTACGCCGTTACCTTTTCTTGAGGGCTCTAGAGTTTAAATTGGTGTGTAGGACTGAAGCCCAGAAATATAAAGCATGGGGCCAGAGAGTTTCGTGACAGTGTGATAGAGCAAGAAGTGTGATGTTGAGAAATACCAGTTTTACATTGATGGTCACCAGAAAAGATTACATGTAGGGAGAGTGTGATACATAATAAAAGCTTAAAATAGACTTGGAATTTTCCTGTATTGTTGAGATGTTTCTCTCTTGATGGTGTGGTATTGTGTGCATAGTAAAAATGTGTGCAGAACACTCAGGAAAAAACCTCCAAAGCTGCAAGGTTACATAAAAATGAAAACAATATGCATTTCCGTGTTCTAACTTACTTATCTTTCATTTCTGTTTTCCAGGTTGCAGTAGTAAAACTGAAAAATGCAGATAAGGTTTTTGCCATGAAGATACTTAATAAGTGGGAGATGCTGAAGAGAGCTGAAGTAAGATTACAGTAATGTTTTCCATGATTGTGCCCCTTCTTACTCTGCTGAATTGTCACTTCTCTGTCCACAAGGCTCTGTGTGTATTAGACAGGTGGAGGAGGTGCTTCACTATTTACTGACAGTAAAAGATCAATATTAAATAACCTTATAGCAATTCATCAGAAGGGTTAAAATGGCCTGGATCTTGACTTACGTAGGGCTGGATGTTTTTGACATTAGGCCTTTTCTGCAATTGCCCAAGAATTACCAACTACACAAGCGACCTTTTAATGCGTTTGTTCTGGTTGGGAATGTAGGCTTTAGCAAGTATTTTCCATGGTAGAAGGTAGTTACTGAGCTATAAAAAAGTAATTGCTGAGCTATAGCTCATCAAGCCTGTTGGTTTATCAGTAGTTAGAACTTAGTCAAGGCCCAATTCATAGACTGAAAAATCAGAAAGATAAAAGTTTCAAATTAATTTGAGTGCATGTTTCCTAAAAATGCTCTGCAAAAATATGGGAAAAAAAGTTCCTCATTAAAGCTGGAGTCCATTTTGTGTGTGAAAAAGGTGGAGCAGCTCTTTTAGCAGCCTTGCTTTTGCCTTAGCTGCCTACTTTCCTTATACAACTCTGCTCTTCATAAAGTCCTTGATGTATTTCCCTGGATTCCTTTGAAAGGAAGCTTATAAAATGCAGTCTACACCCGAACACTTGCGTATTAATTTTAGATGGAACATGTATCTAACTCTCTAATTTGCTTTGAAATTCTTCATCTATGCATACTAAAAATATCCTCATAAATATATATTTTTTATTTGAGACCTCAACGTTGCTGCTCTCAGGCTGCCTTGCTGTTCAACTGCTTCCAAGTTTATTCTGATTTCCGCATTTATGTTTTAATTACCTCTTGGTAGGAAATGAGATCAATGGGAAACCATCACACTTTTGAAAAAAAAGTATTCAGACAAATTACAGCCAATTTCTGATGTGTGCACATCCTGTCTCTTTTACTGAAAATGTTATCACATTAAGAAGTATAAATGGCTTGCAGATTGGGATTAGATGTACACAATGTGTTTCCTTTTTATCCAGAAATTACTCAGATACTGAACAATCTGGCAGTAGTCTTGATACAAAGAGGCATTTCTCTCCAAGACAAATGTCATTACTGTAAGTTTTATTATTTCAGTGAAAAAGAAAAGACCAGGAATAAAGCTCCACTCTATTTTTAAATGTACTCTTTTAAAGTGAGTTTGAAAACTGTTCCTTTTCATTAACATACAGTTATAAATAGGTTTCAAAAATTTTTCTCTATGCAAGGTATTAAAAATACTCTTCCCATGGGTCCAGATGAATTTCTGAAAGTCTGAACCGTTAGCCTAAAAAAAATTACAGCTATGTTTTTCCATGTATTTGTAACCCATGGGTATACAGTGGAAAGAGAACCATCTGGAGTAAAAATGGATTATACAGCATGACCTTCAGCAACTGTAACCTGTCATTTTTAAACAATCATGGGTGCACTTCTTACTACTGATGGGGAAAATGACCCATTTTGGCTCTGTTAGCAGTGTGCTGCACTAACACTGAGATACGCAGGAAAATCGTGCAGTCCAAAACACAAGAGAAGCATATAGACAGATCTGTGTGTTCATATATCTCTGTATCAACAGTGTGGGAAGTGGGAGTCATTTGTAAAAGCAAAAAGGGAGTCTGTACTAAAAAGAGTCTTGAGAATGCCAGATTAAGGTTGACGACTGCAAACTCTGAGTGCAAAAACTTTGTTATGAGAAAACTATACAGGTTGCAAAGTCAGTGTCCTTTTTTGTATAATACAGAGCATAAATTTTCCAAATACTTGCCACTGTTGAGATGGGATGTAGAACTGGGAACGTTACTGATACAAGGAGTACCTGGAAGTGTGTGACATCTTGCTGTTACACTCCCGGGCCTGTTACCCTGAGCGTTGACAGTCACTTAGAGTTACACGCGTGCCACGCTGGTGCCAGCTGAGGCTCGGGAGGGGACAAATACTGTGCAGCATGGCAGCAGTCAGCAACCCCAGGAGGTGCTGACTCTGAGCTGTGAGGACATGAGCACCAAACAGCAGAGCGGGTCAAATTCTTTGCTGCTTGAAGGCCACGATAACAGGAGAGGTACAGCCATTGCACTGAGTTGGCTTTGCTGTGACAGAGAGTTGGATCGGATGACCTCTGGAGGTCTCTGCCAGCAGTTCAAGGAGACTGCCTGGGGAAGATGAAGTGTAATGCTGGAATAATGGATGGCACAAAAAAAGGCTTCCTTTTAAGAAAGCCTAATTGAGCCGTGTTACAGTGATTAAAAGAACCACTGCTACTGTCTCTTTTTGTTGTTGTTGGATTTTTTTTTTACCACTTCAATTCTGGCTGTTGCTGTCTCAGCTGTGATCTACTGTGGTAGTAGCTGTTGCTTCAGCTCTAGGCATGCTGCCCAGAGGTGGGTGTCTGGAGTGCTCAAGGAATGCACGGTCTTTTGTCAAATCATGGCAAAAACAAGTGGAATTATATAAACTCTCTAGTAACTAATCCTATGAATTGTGTCATAACAAGTAGAGAAACTACCTGTTATTTATCCTTGTGAAAAGAAAAGTTCGTAGTTACCTGTCTCTGAAATATGTCAAGAGTTTACAAAGAAGGAAGGAAAAAAATCAAGCTGAAGCATCAAACAGCTTTTCTTCCTTCTGAAGATGATCCATACTCATTCTCCTACCCCACATCTATTTTTCATTCAATAACCTATGAAGGTATTTATTTTAAGTATGTCTTGCTATTTTCCCAAAATTTCACTGATTTATCTCATGCATTGTGCCATGATTAAAGTATGTCATCTTTATTTTTCCTGGTCTGTGTTGTTCTCACTATATTCACCAAAAAAAGGACTTGTGATGATTTATTTGCTTGGAGGAGAGGGTTACTTTCTGCTCTGTTTTTGCTGCATGTATTCTTGTGCATAGCTCAATCTCCAATGATATTTCACTTTCATTCTTCACTCTCCAAATCTCACATCCAGCAAAAGCCATGCCAGAGTTCTGGTACTTTCCTATTGGATTTGGAAATCAAATTGAAAAAATAAAAAGCAGAGGCTTGAATTTCCTTTAAACTTAGCTGTCTCAAAGATGGAAGAGACAGAACAAGGTTCAAAATAATGAAACATCTTTGTGAAGAGCAGAGTGTGCTGGAATAGAGTATGGTCTGTGTTTTTCTCAAATTCCCCATCTGCCTTCTAAATAGAGCCCACACAATATTATTCTTTCCTCTGCACTATCTTTTAGATCTTTTTTTTCTGAACAAAATTGTGCATTGGCTTTGTTATTTGGTACCTTTTGTTTTCTTGTGGTACTCGCTTCAGAACTCACTCCCTTCGAAATGTTTATAGGATTTCTTTGGTATAGTTTCTTTTTTGGCTTTTCATCTGTTTGGTCGTTTTTCTCTGTCATTCTGCAGAGTTCTTTCTGCTGAAGTATTTTTTTACTACTCAGGGCAAGTTGCAAGACCTTCATTGGATTAAATGCCTTGCTGCTTTGCACTTGGTTATTTTCTTCACATCTTATCTTCTTTTGTCTTGTACAAACCTGTGTTCCACAATTAAAACATTTGTTGGCAGCTCCTCCTCTGGTCCACTTGATATGAAGGCATCTCCTGCCTCCTGTTTTTCTTTCTAGTATATTGAGGGGAAACCTCTTGGGATGTCTGATCAACAGCTTGTATCTGGCAAGAGCAATATTTACTTCTCACTGCTTTTCCTGAGCAAGGGCTGTGGAGAAAACCCCGAGTGGTTAATGATTATCAAGTGATGACTACGTGCAGTTATTGGCAGCTGCTTTCAAATGAAAAGAACCTTGCTTATGTGAAAACTCAAGTGTGAAACTAGGGTAACAGCATGATGAGATAAAACAATGACACAAGACTCCAGATTCCAGCTCTCTGACTCCCAGTGCAGTTACAGTTATCTAATGCCATTATTTATGGTTTTTCTTAATCATACATTGCTATTCTGTTATTATCGATACTTCAGGATTTTGACATTTTAGACAAGTGGAAGTAGCAGCTTATTTATCCCTTTGCCTCACTTAACAGTACAGAGAAGTAGAACTGTTTAAATGTGAAGAAGGTGGGCTCTTCTCATATCTATTTTTTATATTTTGTCATGTTTGGATAGTGTAATAAATGACATTTTAACTGAGAGGCATTTTTGATTTTTTTCCCCCAAATGTAATGTCAAAACATAGTCAGCTTGGTAAATGTTTTTTTATATATTTTACTTAAAGCCTATAATTATTTTTCTCCCCTTCAGACAGCCTGTTTTCGAGAAGAGCGAGACGTGTTAGTGAATGGAGATAACCAGTGGATCACAACATTACATTATGCATTCCAGGATGAAAACTATTTAGTGAGTGTTGCTTTTTTATATATATCTATATATCTATATCTATATATATATATATATGGGTGGAAATGCAGAGTCTTAGTTGTGGTTTAAGGCAGAAAAGTAGTTTATTTGTTAATTTTCTGTTCTGGACCATACAGACCATGTGAGGATTTGTGATTTTGTGCATAAGATTCTGAAGGGTGGAGACTGGTCAGACACTTTGAAAGTTTTGCTGTAAATACTTCAGGAAGGCAGCTTTGTTTTCTAGACCACTTTTTATTTGTAGATAAACCCTGGTCTATCTGTGTATTCTTTCGTGTAATTTGTCATTCCAGTTTAATTGTATTCATAAAATTAAAAGTGCAGTTACTAACATACATTTTCTATTTTACTTCAAGTTTTTATGATTAGCAGTGCTGATTCCTGTTTTACAGAGAGAAATAGGGAGTAGCCCTGTTTTGAAACAACTTACTATTTTGAGGACTTAAACTCAGTAACCTGTCACAAAACAATAAAATGTTATTGCAGCATGGAAGAATGCCACTAAATGCTCATAAATAAGAGTTGGAAGCTGTAGTTGTAGATTTAAGTGTCTCTTTTATGTTATTTAATTTTAGAGTATTTTGAATGACTTGCAAAAAGAAGCTAATAGGAGTAATAGTGGCCAATTTTCTATACAATCTTTCCCACTTAAAAATATTTTGATTGTGATACAGTTTTGGTAATATTTATGCCTGAAAAAGTAAACAACTACACATTGATAGCTTTTGATTATTCGGGTTTTATTGCTTTGGATTCTCTATCATTAGCAATTCTAATAATTTCTTAAAAATTTACTGTACAGCCACAGTCACTTTTTCCTCCCAGTCTGTCCAATACATGAAGTGCTATACATGGAACTCTGGCAGACTTGCAGTGGTTTTGCCATTATATTGCACTTTGTTCTGTCAGCTCAGATGCTTGGGGATCCACGGAATTTTGTAGATTTGTATAGAAACTGGGCTCTGCATTTTTAAGTCTAACTGTTGGCTTAAATACCTCCCAGCCTGCTTTGTTAATGTGGACAGTAAAAATAATCTAATGTACTGTGTAATTCTGATCTTATCATTAACAACAAATCAAGGAAAATATTATATATTCCACAACAGCCTGCTAGAATTTGTTTTATTCTTGCCAGTTTCCTTGTTTTCACTAAGCACAGAGCAGGTTCTGTTCTTCATCTTTGATAGTCTGGTGACAGGAGCTAGTTTTGCAGCTTGCTGGGCAAAACATCAGTAATACTGGGAGTTTGTATCATCACTAGTTCTCTAAATGCTTTTTATTAAAATCATGTGTAACAGAAGTGGCCTTTAAAAAAAAAATGTGTGTCGATTGAGCAGTAGATGTGGTTGTGCAGTTGCTTGAGATGTTGTGGTTGTTGTTGTTGAAGGCAGTGTTGTTTGCCTTGAGATGGACCTCAACAAACTCGAGAACTGGGCAGAATGAAATCTCATGAAATTTAACAAAAAGGAAGGGACCTGGGGTGGAATAAAACAAACCCAGTACACGCTGGGGACCAGGTGACTGGAAAGCAGCTTTGCTTGAGGTCCTGGTGGATAACAAGCTTAACCGTGAGCCAGCAATGCACCCTCAGAGCAAAATAGGCCAGGAGTATTCTGGGCTGCAGGGAAAAGTGTTGCCAGCAGGTCAAGGGAGGTCCTTCCTCTCTGCTCAGCCCTGCCCCAGCTGCACCTGAAGTGCTGTGTCCGGGTCTGGGCTCCCCAGGGCAAAAGAGAGATGGAACTACTGGAGCAAGTCCGTTGCGAGGCCAGAAAGGTGATGGAGACACTGGAGCATCCTTCCTGTAAGGAGAGCTGGGATTCTTCAGCCCAAATAAATGTAGGATTGAGAGGGGGGTTATCATCAGTGTGTATAAATACCCGATGGAGGGAATCAAGACAGAGGAGCCGAATTCCTCTCCAGTGGTGCCTGGTCAGAGGACAGGAGCCAGTGCACACATCCTGAAATACATAGAATTTCATTAGAACACAGGAAAACTCTTCTTTATTGGGAGATGATCAAACCCTAGCTGGAGAGACAGTCACCATCAGCCTTTTCTAGCTGACCCTACTTGGGCAGATGAGGTCTCAAGAGGTCCCCTCCATGAAATGAAACTGCGATTTAGGATTAAATGCCTGTGTTAAGCTTCCACTAGTTACTACACTTTAGTGGTCCTAAATCTATGCTTTTTCTTTGCCTTTGAAAGATGGTGCTGTCGTACAGTAGTATTTTGAGAAGTATTTGAGATTTGGATCGATCTGGATGATTGTGTGTGCATTTAGAAAGTATTTTTAAAGCTTTAAAAAAACCCAAACTTTTTTTTAAGGACATGGATATTTGACATTGGATATTTGAGGGAACTTTTTTATTTAAAACTTAGTTTTTAGATTCAGCTGTCATTCCTATGCATGTATTCAACTTCATTTGCACAGCGTAATATCCTGAGTTACAGTTTGTGTTGGTTTATTCAAAGAGTTGAAGGTTTCCGTGTCATTAGGCTACTATGTTGCTCTTGCAAAGTAGGAGGCGCCGAATCTTGTGTTGTAAGAGCCAAAATTCCATTATTTTGGTATATCCAGTAGCTGAGTTGCAGAGGTTTTGAAAGTGCTGAAGAATGAGTGCAGAGATCCTACATCAGTTAGGAGAATCTGAAGAGGTTTTTTTCGATATACCTTCAAAGCATTAAGTTCAGCTCTTGGAGATGTCTGTACAATGCATCAGTTAATAATCAATATCTGAAGTTCCAAAGGCTTAATGCATTTTCTAAAACTGTAAAACACAAGAAACTAATATGATCAGTCTTGTTAAGGATCATGAGCATAATTTAAGAAGTTTATTATTGCTATCACAAAGCAACAGATGAAAATTTGACTGTCAACACATTTAAAATCTTGTGGAAATGCCTTTTATACTTTCTTAGGCACTTGGAATCAGTGAGGATGCCCATGTTATTCTGTATCAAGCTGTTAAAATTTTTGTTCATCACCTTTATTGTTATGGAAAATACAAGGGGAAAGAAACAGGCGTAAGATTTCTGCCTGCCCCTCATCTTCCCTAGAGCTAGTATGATTTTGCAGATTTTTTTCCTTATATTTTAGTGTCTTTTTCTGAAAATGGGAAAGGCAAACAGGTTAGGGGAACTAATACAAATAGTCACTTCAGGTTGCATTTTCAGAATTTTAAAGAAACAAACTGGGGGTATACATTATTACATCTTTATTATTTTTTTATTACTTATGGTCTTGTCAAGAGTCACTGCTTCAAATGCAGGTAGGCTGCCTTCCTGGAAACAGACTGGAGCTCTAAGCAAAAACTTCCAGATACTCTGTACTTGGGTGGAAATTTATTCTCAGGGATGTAATTTGATTCTTGGGGCTGTCCTGTGTCGGCGCCGGAGAAGAAATTGTGGATGACGATCCTTGTGGGTGCCTTCCAGCTCAGGATATTCTGTGACTCTAATTTACCTGTCCACAATGATGTTTGAAAGTAATGTCTTAGCAGTGCATGTTAAATTAGAATGCTTATAATTAGTTTGTTAGCTATAATTAGTTTGATTTTTTTTTTTCTTTCCCCCATTTGCCCTTTCAGGTGCTGTTTCATAATTAGAAACAAACTAAGCTAAGCTACATTATATTAATCCTGAGTTTCACACTTAAATTTCACTTTTTCCAGCCGTTTTAACTATGTTACTAAAAGATTGCTTCATTCTGTAAATACAGTAACATGCATAAAGGCTCTGATTTCTTTAAAGTCTTTGCACCCACTTAAATGGCTGGCAAGTTCTGTGTTTCATTAATACATAAGACATCACTCTTTTTCTCCATCCTTTCAGTTAGAGAAGGTGACATGTTGTATTTTATGTTGCCAGGTCCCGTATCATGTGTAATGTCAACTGTTTCTGGAATGATGCTGTGGGTCACTGGAAGTCCCTCAGACTTTGCCTTAATCCGAATAGTCTAAAAACTTAACTCTCCAAAGTCATTTGTTTAATGGGAAAAGAAGATGGTAGGAGAAAAGGGAAGGAAAGCCTGGAAATTAGGGCAATGTAAATGAGATTACAAATTAACACACTTGTTTCATTTTTATAGCCTGTGCTTTAATCCTTCACTCCTTTTGCATTCTAGCAAAGGGTATTGTTTTCATAAGGGAATCCAGAGGATCTAAATATTTCATGTTTGGTCATGGCACTGTGGATGAAGTTGATACTATTTTGTCGTGAGGCTTACTGTGTTTGGGGAGGTATAAATACGAAAAATTTTCAAATAGGCTAAATGTTAAAATGCAGTTGAACTGACTACTGTTTTCAGAGCATCTAAGCATCTTGGCTATTTTTTTTCATGTCCATAATAATTTTTGCAGGGAATTAGTTTTTATGCTTCAATTAGTATTTAGTCTCTTATTCACTCAATAAATTGTGATTTTTTTTTTTCCCCCTCCCCACTCTGTTTTCTTATCATTCCCACTCCATAGTACCTGGTTATGGATTACTATGTTGGAGGAGACCTGCTTACATTGCTCAGCAAGTTTGAGGACAGACTCCCTGAAGATATGGCTCGTTTTTATTTGGCTGAAATGGTGATAGCCATCGATTCAGTTCATCAGTTGCATTATGTTCACAGGTAAGTAATTTGAGCTCCAGGTTCCTGTTGGAGTTATGGAGAGTTACTTGGTGGACTGAAACTAGTTCCTGTTAAAGAGTTTAAGTTGGTAACGAGTACTTGCTGTGATAGTAAGCACATCAGAACCAACCTGCCCACATGTTGTGGTCACTGGAACTGTTGCTAAACTCACACCATATCATCAGAGACATGAATGAACCTCTGAATGCATCTCATGAACCTTGCGCACTGGTGTGTTTCAGAGTTAATGATCCATAATTTATAAAAGCAAAACTGGAAACCTGCTTGTGAAATGTGATCAACTTTGAACAGGTTTATTGGAAGGTCAAATTCTGTTTCTTCATTAATCTCTTTGATTTATACTGAAGCTGAATACACACCGTTGTCTGCTTTGAATATTTTTTTCCAGCATTTTCTTTTGGATTTAAAGATATCTTTAAAATAAAGTGAGGGCAGCTAAATGAATGGAATTACTTAAGGTGGTACTTACCTTTACCTTGGTGTGTATACACAGACACACAGATATATAGATATATAGATATATAGATATATATAAAAACAGACTGTGTTCAAAGGAAAAGTTTTAGTCATTTGTGTCTAGCATTTTTGGAGACTATGATAAAAACTAGCAACATCTTTTCTTTGATGTATCATTCTCTGCTGAACTCCATGGTAATTCTTGTATGCAGAGGAAAAGATTATCTTACAAGAAGAAGAATCTTCAAATGCACTCCACAGATGTACTTGACTCTGCCAGAAGTCAGGAGGAGAACTCCCAGTTCTTTAAGCTGAATCATTAAGTTGGCAGAATGGGCTCATTTGATACATCCATGTATCGCCCTTAATTAGAGTCTGTACTAACCATGCCTTCTTTTACTGTTCCCACTTGGCTGCTTCACTGCAAAAAAAGGTGGGGGGGAAGTGTTAGGGTTTGTTTTTTTTTTTTTGTCCAAAAGGTGTATTGTGGTTGGTTTTGGTGTGTTACTGGGTTCTGTGTTATTTCCTTTGCGATTCTGGCCTCTCATGAGAGAGCTGTAGGTGGGGTGGTGCTGAACTGCAAATCACTCCTCTGGAATATTTTGAAGTCTGCTAGTTTTGCTAAAGAACTGTGTCTACCTGCTAAAGAGAGCTTTGTGTGTTGATGTCTCATGGAAAAACCCGGAGTACTTTCCTTGAGTATTGAAGATTTGAACTGTGTTATTTCTGCCTTTTTTGTTTTGTTTCATTTTTTGCTTTGTGAACGATATTAATGTGAACGATTTTGGCATTCAGTTTAATTTGGATCTAATTCTTAAAATGTGTCTGTGGGTAAATTGGTGAGACACGATCTACTGATGCCAGGTCTTCTACCCAGTAAATCTGCATACAGAGTAGTAACTCTTTCCAGAAGAACAGAATCCTCCTACCTTTTCCTCCAAACAGATCAAAATCTTTGTAATTCAGTACTATTACTTTGTAATGTGCAACAGATGTGATGTTTCCATCCTCAAACAGTAGTGTCCCCAAGATGAAATAGGTACTGGTATAAAATTTGGGGTAAAAATAGTACCATTGCAGTTGAAAAAAATATGCTAATTATTTTGCTTGCATATTTATTCATATTAATTTTTTTAAAAGGTAAAAAAAAAAAAAAAAGCCCCCCTATGCATTCTCGGTCCTTTGTTGTTTGATTTGTGGCATTGCCAGTGAGCTTCACATGTTCATAAAGTTCTAAATGCCACTTTGGCATTTTATCATTAGTGCTGCTGTAATACAATGCCTGTTTATAAAGGCATGTTTGGCAAGATCAAAAATGTAAAGAGCACTTGAGTATATGTTAAATGATCAGCCCTTGAAATGAGACCTGTTCCACTGTTAGTTTTATTAAGATATTTGCAACTGGTAAAGCAAAAGAAAGGAAAAGAAAACACATCATCTAAACACCACTAATGCTCTTTTCCTGAAGGCTTAACCGTGGTGGCCACATCCTTTTTTGGGAGTGCCTTGCACACAGCAAAGGATGTAGGAGAAGAAGAAGGAAATAGTGCTAAGAGCTGGATTAATGTAGCAGCTGCAGTAGTGGTATTTCAGATGAATAGCCAGTGTGCATCAGGATTTGATCTGGGTTGTTGCTACTGAACTAGAAACCATGCTTTAGGCATGTTTTGATCAAGGCTCTATTCACACAGTAAGATAGCAGATTGCTTTGTTTTGTTTCCTCTTAGTGCCCCAGTTCTTTCAGGATAGATTTTCACATTAACCACACATAGTGGTGTACTTCGATGATAATTTTCTGGTTTTCTCTCAATGTTTTTGTACTTTTTAAAAATGATATTTCTGTTTTTCTTCTAAGTGTGTCACTCCTTTTGCGCCTTTCTAGCATCAATCACTTTTTTGTTGTCAGTTAGTTTTGTTTGGGAGTGATGCTGATTGCAGTGGCTGTTTGTGTGCCAACCACTCTGATGTCAAATGCAAGACACTTTTCTTTCCTAAAGTACATTGGCCAAGGTTCTGAAGTGTCAAATACAAACAACCTCAGCATTACATAAATTAATGTGTTTCAGGTTTTCAGTTCCAAATTTGAATGCTATTTCTGCACTAGCATTGTGGGATTGCATGATGAATTTATAGTGGGAAGGAGATCAAAATCTAGGTATTAATAAAATTGTGCAGATAAATTGCATGGTGTTTTTGAAGCTATCTCCTGATACCTAATGAAATTAAGAAAAAGAAAAGTTGCTACCTAAAAATAACATCAATACTATCATTTTTTAGGGTATTCTTAATGTTTTCTCAGGTTTTATCCTCTTTTAAGTTTAAACAAATATGTGATTCAATATTTTTGAGATAATATCAATCAGAACATAAATCTTGGATAATTTTTCATTTCTGACTGATTTATTTCTGTAAACAAATCTTGTGGTATTTTACCTGATAGCTAAATGATGGCTCGGAATGCAAACAAAATGGCCTTTTCCTTAGTATCATAGCTTCTGCCATTGCTATGAATTCACCAGCCCTACCAAGTGGTCTGGACAGCTCAAAGGCTAGCTTTAGAAAGAAATTTCATCTAAGCTAAATATATGTGCAGCTGTTCAAAATGAGAAAGAAAACACATATTTGTATATCTCACAATTGCACAACTTCATTGGCAAGCTTATACCTAACCCTGATACCGTCAGTTACAGATTTGTACCAATGAAGTGACGTTTGCTTTTAGGCCAAGGTTAAATATTGTCTTGTGCCAGTTTTCTGCAAACCATAGTATAAGACAGGCTAAGATTTCCCACTTATTAGGAATCAACATCAATTTGGCTTTTATTTTTATATATTTTTAGCACCTTTCGTTTTTCTTTTTTTTTCCCCTCTGGAAAAAGTCTCTACATGCATTAATATTAATTTCAGTTTCGAGGTTGTGTTGTTACTTAATTCCTCATGGCATATGTTAAAAGTTTATATTTGCGTGCATTATCAAATATCCAGGTGTGGACTGCAGTAAAACTCTTACCAGTTTAAACTAGGTAGCTACACTTTATTTATCCATGTTGTGTTTTTCCTACAACACCTTCATGATTTTATTGGTGAACCAGGTTTTCTCTCAGTTTTATGTAAAGTATAAATTCTTGGTTTTGTCTGAATCCTGTAGAGTAAAAAAGACAGGAGAAGGCCTGGCTGCCACGGGAAGCAATTTCCCCTGAGAATTGCAGAAGATGCCCTCTGGAGAGGAGCTGGTCCTGGGCACACTCTGTGTGCCACTGGTGGCTTTGCACATCCCTGCACTGTCTGTGCCGCTGCCTTTTGTGCTGTCTTCCGAGGTAGCCCCTTAATAAGGGTGCATCTAAGTCTGTCTCTGTCCTAAATTTAATTTGGGACATTACAGCTTCTTGAATAGTACAGAATTATAAGTGGTAATGTGCTTAAATCATTTTCGTCTTGGCTTTCTTTCCTCCACTTATTTATTCTGTGCAGGGCTGCACAGTGATTCAGGGCAGAGTCAGTTTGCAGCTAGGGAGTGTTCAACATTTAGGCTCATGATCCTCCAGACCACTGCAAAAATAATCATTTTAAATAGTTTTCATATACTGGCACACACCCACATTAAACAGTCATTTTTTTCTATTGAATGGTAAAACAATCCTTATTTACCTTCTTGCTAAGAAAATACTTTGGAAAGGTGATGAAACACCTATGTTAATTACCATTTTTGTTGGTTAAGTTTATGGGAGGATAGTTAAGACTACAGGGCAAACTCTTTAAGTTACATACATTTCAGGTGTTGTCTTTTGCATGTGAAAAGACGCCTGCAAAGCATAAACACACCCACTTCCAGAAAGAATGTGAGATTACAGTTAGCTCCATCAGTGTGTTTCTGAATTTCTGATTGCTGCTGTCTTTTAGTCAGAAGGGTTTTAGCATTCTAAACCACCAGATACCTTTTTTCCCCCTTCTCTTTCGATTTTCTCTATCAGCTTCTGAAATTTAAGCTGAGCTTCACTGGAACATTTGAATTCTTAAAATGTAGAGCAGCAGAATTCTCTGAGGAAGTGACATCCTTTCTGAGAAATACTGAACATAAGGGAATAAATCCATTAGAGGCATAAAAGAACTGTCTATTCCCTATCAAGCCAGCCTCTTTGCTTTTAACAAAAAGGTACTATTTGTCCTCAGTAGAAATCATCTGAGGGACATCCCTGAAATATTTACTGTCAGCAGGCAGCTGAAATCTGGGATCCTTTGTAGGATGCATTTCACTTGCAACTATAAGTTTCAGTGCCAGCGTATCCATTTTTGACTTGCTGAATAAGTGGTTTTCTGTCTTCTGGGTGTATCCCATCTTTACTGATCATTAATTTGCTTAAGTGGAAAATGTAGGGGTGGAAGGTCCATCTTGGGAGTTAGCTGCATTGCGCGGTGTGTCTGAGTTGAGTTGGCACAAAGATGAGCCAAGTGCTCTGGCCTTTGGTAAAGCGAGCCCTCATTGTGGGTTTGAAAGAAAGCAACATCGTATTTTAAGTGTTTACCAAACTTTGCAACAGACATCATGTGGAATACATACATGAAGATGTCCTTACAAAGTGCTGAGAGTGAAGGAAACAGGGCTAGAAAAATAAGGAAAAAATAACATAAGATTATTTTGATAGTTACTGAAAATGTATTGCTTTGAAATGTGGCATGGTTTAGTTTTACATGGAAAACTGCAGGACAGAAAGTTATTTTAGTGAGTGTTTGGTAAGCCAGTGCTTCCTTACAAGGTATTCTGTGACAGAGGTAGGAGAGCTCTGTGAGTTGTTTCCGCTCCATTTTTCCACTGAGGAGGGACTGGATACAAAGGTTATCTGGGCCTTCATTCTGCCCTGTGACCCCGTATGGTACAAACGCTGGCAGCTGCTCTCATAGTGTGCCCTCGGGGTGGCACCTGAGCTGTGCTGAGGGCTGGATGAGGTTAATGCTGTTTGACTACAATTCATTGGTACGATTTCCAAAGGAGCCTGCCGTGACCTAGAAGTATTTTGAAATAAAAGATGCTTGGAGTGCCAAGAGCTAGTGGATCATACTGGCTGTACATCACGGAGAAGGCAAGTGGTTTCTCAGAGTGTCTAGTGGGAGTGTCAATTTGAGTGAAAGCTTTGTAGTGGGTGACTGAGCCAGTATAGACCTATATGTATATTCTGTGTTATTCGAGCAGAAGGAGTTTAAAAACCCTAAATCCAGGCCCTTAAGCGATAGTAGCCTTGAGTAGTCCTTTCAGCAGAGGTATCTTTACAAATGTATCTTTGGACCTTCTTTCTCCCATTGTTCCCCACTCCCCAAGCCCCAAGCTCCAGGCGTTCCTTCTTCTCTGCTGAAACAAAGGTTTGTGGCACTGTGCAGGGAGCTGAACAAGGACACCAGGCCAAGTGAGAAGTAACTTTACATTTTAACTAACTGGGTCAATTCTTCAATCTTACAGAGAAGGAGAATAGTAGGAAGTCGCTTTAAGCCTGTCTTCCCAATAAAATTTTTGTTCATTACATTGTGCCTGTTTCTCCCCTACATCCCCTTGGTACTTGGGATATCTGGCGATGTGATTTTAAAGAAAAAGGGGCATGAGAAACAGTTGGAGCATCATAAATGTATGATATCCTCAGCTTACAGTAAAACCTTCCGCTTTAACGTTTGACACTGACCTCCTAACAAAGGAGGTTGTTGGTTATTGGCAGCTGAGGAAGGCCAGCAACACAAGGAGTGCACCCCTCCTTTCTTTCTGAGTCCATACCCATCCTTTAGCTGGTACTAGTTCTCCCTTACTAGAAAGGAGACTCATAGGAAAAGGAGGAGTGTGTAGCTGAAGGGTTTCTACTTTTTCATGTCGGTTATTTGTGCATCTTCTGGGTGCGATTCCTTGAAAGGCCCATGGATGTGAGCACTGCCAGATGGTATGAAATCCCCCTTAGGTAGGAATTGGTTGTGGTTGTCCTAAAACAGAGGTGTTTAAACCCTCCTAAAAGTGAAAATGAAAGAGATAGACAAGGAGTAGTTTGATTGGAAAGGGTCCTTTTTAACTCTTAAGGGGAAAATTATTAATGCCTAAAGTTTTCTATAGAAAAACCTGTGGTCTTCCCTTCCAAGTAATAATGTTTAAAGCAACACTCAGAGGATACTAAATGTGATGGAACTTTCCAAGAGTTCCTGCTGCCTCTGGCATAAAGATTGATTTGACTTCTTTGGTGTCCTCAGAAGAAAGGTCCACATTAGAACAGTCATAACTCTGAGATCTGTTTCAATGTTTAATGAAGTTGGAGGTGTTTACAGAATTTAATAACTTCTTTTGAGGCAAAACATTCCCATTTGCAAACTTGTTTTATGTGAGTTAAGCTATAATTTTACACTCATTCTTTTCTGATTATTTCAGACCTGGAAATACTTTTTCCTAGTACTTTCTTTGATATCCAACATCAGAATGTAGGACAAAAACATTTTCCTTATTTCTGATTTTTTTGTCCCAGTGACTGTGGTTCTGAGGGTGTAATTAGCTGTTTGTTTGGTGGCCAAGATAGAGTCGGTAATTAACTTCCAGTGATTTTGTTGTTGTTTATTAAGTTCGGAATGATGCAGGCAGAAATGAAGATGGCAGTTGTGTGATAGAGTCTTCATTATTCTCAAGTTTTTTGTTGTATGGAAAGGAAACTATCTGCCTTGTGCTTTGTCTTCTACAGATCTTCCATTTCATTATCACTTTGTGAACACAGTATTTATTTCATAACTACCTCCTTTCACAGTGTCTCCAATTTTCATTTATTAATACCTTGTGTGTTCCTCAAGTTCCTCCTTGAAATGCCTCTATCTTATTTATGTGCCCTTTGCTTCCTTTTTAGTATTTGAAATACAATTGAGTTTATATTATTTGATTACATAAGATTAGAAGCTGCACAGGACAAATTCATTACCATTATCTGACTTCGAGTGTCATGTGGATTTGTCATTGCATATATAAGCAATAATAACTTGGCTTTAGAGTCAGATATTCCTGCAGTGTTCATATAAAACTGTAACATTGAGATCCTTGAATGTATTATAAGAAGTGTTTTAAAACCTGGTTTCTTGCTAGAGCATTCTTCCCAGTGAATATTTGGTGAATTTGGAGTGAAAATGTCTGCAGTATCTGAACTTTCAGATCTGACAAGTAGAAATTTGATGTTTGAATTTCTGAGTTGAATGGCTGTTGCCTCAACCACTAAATGGCTGTTGCTTCAACCACTTCCTTTTTTTCATAGTAAATTAAGATAACCTTGCAAGATATCTTATTATAAGATATCAGTGCAAGAATCTGAAATTCCTGAAAAGGAATTTAAGGAAGTGTCAGTCCAAATAACTTTGTCTGCAGTGAAGCTGTTCTCCAGTAAGCGTTTCTCTCTTGCATTTCCAGAAGAGCTGCTGTTGCATTGATAGAGGACCCTATCTTGTGATTCTTTTTAATAACAGCAAAATATTGCTGGCTTTTAACTTCTTAAATGTGAAAAAAATAGGTCACTTAACATTCTGCAAATTAGAATACTGCTTGCCAAGCAGATGCTTGCACAAGGTCAGGCTTGGTTCAGTTGTGGAAGGTTCCTTGGCTGGGGTCAGGGAAGCAAGACCTTGTGGAGCTTTATCTGAAAAATTGTATTAAAATCTTTATTGACTCAGGTGCTGTGATGTTTGTGCTGTTCAGTTTTTCTTTATTAGCTATTGGGGGGCAGCTTTTAGCATTTCCTTGTGCAGCAGGAAGCAGTGATATTCCTGCCACTGTAACTCAGTAATTCTTAATCAGATACAGTGTGTGAAGCTCTGGAAAAGGGCATTAGAAAGGTACAAAGACAAAACACTGGCTTTGAGGAGAAGGGAAAAAAGGGGAGGAGGGGCTGAAACCTTATCTGATACAATAGTAGCAAAGTTATGTCGTCTTCTTATAGGAAATTGAACTTTTAGCACAGAAAGGAATTTACTTTTATGTAAGTACAGCTCCTTTAGAGTTCTGCTCAAGTTTAAGAGCTGAAAATTCAGGCCTTAAGTTCCTTTCCAAGAAATTTTTTAAAATATGTATTTACTTTCTTTTTTAAAGTAAGCATTTTGCCTTGTGCTTTGTGTCTAAAGAAAAAGGTTTTTTATATATGCAATTTGAATACAAACGCTTTTCCAGTAACACTTTATTCTTATGAGTGTAATTTTAGTGTGTTTCAGCAAACAGTATGCACTCTTTAGTTTTCTAATTATTTTTAAATTTCTGAAATGTTTTTCTGCCAAGCTGCTGCGAATACTGGATATACTGGGATACATTTAGACCAAATGCATTTCTTCCTTTTTAGCCTCTGGCTACGGTTCCTTCCTTAGTCTGTTGCTGTCAGGGGTTTTATGCCAATGTCACAGTGCTTATTATATTTGGCTCATGCTTGTCAGTATGGTTTGTTTGTTTTCTAACAACAACAAAAGCAAAAAACACATACTGAACTACTTGTGTCGTATGTCTGTTGCTGCACGACATGGTGGAGAAACTGTGGGCATATGCTTCAAGCCTGGTCTGGCTTATTCCTGCATGTTTCCTTGCCTGTTGGTTGGAATAAAGATTATATTACAGGGTGAACCTGCCCAAACACGTTCTGAATGCTTTATGGGATGAGAGACTTTAGGATATATTGTTATTCTTTTCCTTGATTTCTGTTTTGTAAGAATGAATGTATTGTTTTCATATTCTCTCCCTCAAATTATAATATTTTTGCTGTGATTTAAACATGATAGGGGCTTATCTATTAATTGAGCTGTGGTTTTTTCATAAGATTTGCTTTAAAAAAATCTAAAATATTCCTGCGTTTAAAGGATGAAAGTGCAGTTTTGATCTCTAGGGGAGTGATCTTCTAAAAAAAGCATATTCTTACAATCCTCTTCGGATGCCAGAGATATCATAAGCTGATTTAAAGCTAATTTTGCCTATAAATATTTTGTTACATTATATTTATACGAGCCCGCATCATTTTTAATACGCCTCCCTGTCTATATGCTGCAATGTTTTTAATTAACAAAAGATGAATTGTTACCAGAACTGCTTCCATACTGGTTAATCTGGTACACCAAAATCTTTGTACAGCTGCAGCTGCATGTGCAGGGCTGGCTCAGTGACTGCAAAGAGGTGACTTTACAGAGGGCCACACGGACACAGTGATAAGCAGAAGCCACGAGAGCTTTACAAAGCTTTGCAAAACCAAACAAGCAAGAGATGAAAGTTGTCTCACAGTAATTCTTGACAATGAGGTGGTGAACAGGGTCAACTGGGCATCCCATTCAGGTATATTGGAGTTTTACACACTCTGGGAATTAGAAGCTAGCTTATCATATCCTCATTTAATATATGAAGGAAGTGGAGCACAGGCATAGTGAAAAATAAACGCAGCATGTAATTTCATGTGGTGGGCATATTTTCAGTTTTGTGGCAGAGCAGTAGAACTGTGGAGTTTGAGTTCAGGTTAATGTTGTCTCTGACACTGTAGGTATAGGAACAGACAAGCTACAGCTTGAGAGTAAGTGGAACTCTAAGATTATAAATATTTCCAAAAATACAAGTAGGTTTGGGGACTACAATAAATAAGGTACAATAAGAAATCCACATGTGCTGTATTTCAAAGACTGGTTTTGATCAGGGGACAGTATTGGAAAATAGAAAGAAGAAAAGGAGAATATAATGTTTCTTTATGTATGCATCTAACTTCACAGAGTTTAGTAGTGATGGAAAAGAGCTAAATTTCTGTACCACAGTGACTACTTGGTTTTGGTTTGTTTCATACTGTTGCAGCTACAGTTACATTTTGGCGTGTTTGGTAGCCTGATTGGTTTCTTTAGATATAAGTTAAAATCTTAGGGATTTCTTTTACAGGTAAGAACTTTTGAAGTAGTGTTTCATGCCAATGTTGAGTAGCAAGTTGTTGTTTAATCTTAGAGTTGTCAGACAACTTGATAAAACTTGAATGTCAAGGATTGTAAATACTATATGAGATGACATTTTGGAAAGAACTTGTGCCCTAGCTGCTGTATTTCTCACTCTGCTAGAACATTTCTCCCAGTGAAACCAAGAGCCATGGTTCCATCACACTGTAAAGGTACAGATGTAAAATAATGATTTGGTGTACTCAGTTCCCTCCCTGTTACTTACAGTTGATAAGCTCTTGGTGTATAAGAGAAGTTTCTGCTGTTACACTCACCAGGAAGGTATTTACATTTTGCACTGTTAAGTGTAATCTGATTTCTGTTATTATAGTCTTCAGTTTAGTCATTTCTGCATGTGTGATACTCCAGTCTTCCCTGCTGTTACTGCTGCTTTGCATCTTTGTGAGATCAACACATTTTAGGAGCATGCATTTGTTTTTGTGCTAAGTTTAAAGCTAAAATGTTAAATCAGTTTCAAAACTGATCCCAGAGGATCAGCACTAATAATCTCCCTCTGATTTTATTACCTCTTTCAGCACTACGCAGCCATGTCTCCTTCAGCCAGTTTATTATCAATACCTTTCCTAGTACTGTCATTTTTTCTTTCAGTGACACTTTCTCTTTCATATGAGAAAAATTAAAAATATTTTAATATGGAATTGTGTCTCAATCCATAATACTGTGACAGACATTACCTGATCCTGATTAATTGTGCTCACAAAGGAATTCAGATTTTGCTCCCAGTGCTTGCATGGTATAATGTGGTATTCCTCGTTATGATTCTAAGTATTACGCATTATGTTTAAGGAAGTGAAAGTTGTTTAGTGTCAGTATAGTCCACATGTTTTCTGCCTGATTGATTGCAACAGCTCCAAATAACATTCTCTTCCTACTCATCTGTGGCACAAAGCTGGTATTCCTTTTAAGAAGGAAAAATCCCAAAAATGGTAGAAAATTTAAGTAACAATATTATGATTCACAGTGACAGCACTTGTCAATGGACTCAAAAAGAAATTACTGTCAAGTCACAACTCCTGCATTTTGAGTCAGCCTTTGCTTACCTTGTTTCCTTAAAACCATAGTTTCTGGAAAATATTTGTCTGAGAGTCTGTATTAGTGATGTCATGGTTGCTTTTGACAGTCAAATGCTTAGGAGAGCTGTGAATGCTGAAATGTAAAACGTCATGATTGCCAATTGAATATTCTAAGAGGGATAAACTTGTCTCTTGCCAAAAAATCAGAATCTGAGTTCTGAGGATGTCATGGAAAGTAATGCAGCATTTGTGTGTTGTGGTATCTGATTCCAAACCGGACCTTTGCATCCCTTCTCACAGATTTAATTCCAATTAAAGAAAACTGATTTCTGATAAATGATGATGTTTGACCTTAACAGTCTATGATAAATTAAAAAAAAAAAAAGAGTCTGTCGTCAAGAATTATGCCAGCTTCATTAGAAACACAAACACAGAAGCTTCTCAGTGCAGTTTCCCTGGGGAGATAGGAGTTCTGTTATCCCATTCTGCTTGTTCCATCATTTTCCTGCTTTCTCTATGAATATGCAAAAATTAAAAAATTTCTGTCCTATAATTTTTTAAATTATTTAGTAACTTCTGTACTTTGCCAGTAACTACATGAATGCAAAACAGATTGCTGATTTCCCTGCTTGTCTTGTGAACGTGTTGCCAGAATCTTTCTATGTTCGTGCCTGGTAAAACTCTGCCTGTCTCAATGTATTTGTCTTCCTTCCGCCCAGTGTACGCTAACTTGAATGTGTGTATCTTAAAGTGTCTTGATAAAACTAACATGAAACCTAACACACTGGAGCTTTTTTTGAGGATATCATGTAGGGGAAAAAAACAAATCTAGATTTTCACTTTAGCATCAAGTGTATGTCTTCACATTGCAGGTGCTGATTTCTGTGGGTTAGAAAATGTTGTGTAATGTTTTGGCTGTGCTTGTGTGATTCAGATCAATAAGGATTTCACAAACTTGTTTTGTCTCTATTTTTGCCTCTCAGTTCCCAAGTACCAGATCAGTGCAGTGTAATATGTATAGAATATTATTAGCAGCATCAAAAGAATCTTCTTAGCCATCTGTTCTAGAAAGAGTGATGAAATAATAGAATTTTTTGAGAATATCAGGAAATTCCTGTTGCCACATGAAAACATCTTGAACAGGATTGAAGTAGTTTCTGGTATTCTGTTAGAAATTTTGATACAATCCTGATGTAGTTCCTGGGTTCTGTTATGATTGAAATTCTCTGTAACTGGTCTGCTTGAACACATTGCAGCATTACTGAAAAGCAAATGCACATTTAAGGTAAAAATGCAGCTCGTGTGTGAAATAGTTGAGATACACATGCTTGTGTAGGATTCATACTAAAGGCTTTGACTTAATTTGTGTTTTATGGTAGTGAGAATTCTTGGCTGAAAGTATCTGTTGGTGAGATACTGGTTTGTACAACATTGAAAGAGCACCAGTAATAATCTTACAGAAATTGGTAATTACGCTAGCATAATCTATTAAGTAGAAGAACTCTGAATGCCTTATCTTCTATGTGTTACTTTTTTAGTACATTTCTATTCTAATAGATCTTTTTGAACCACGATTTTATTTTGGTGAACATTTATGACATTCAAATCTCAGCTCTGGGCAGGCAGTACTTTATCACTGTTAATGTAATTTTATATACTCCTTGGTTCCAGATCCACGAGAAGAAAGAAGATAAATTTATGTAGACATTTTAGGCAGTGTTATGTTTATTAAAAGAACCAGCATTGAGTTGGCTGTCAGTTTGACAGGGTGTTGGGCTGTCTTATCTTCACTGTGCTTTTGCCAAGGAGGGTTGGACCAGATGATCCTTGTGGTCCTTTCCAACCTGGCATTCTATGATCTGTTTAGGACCGGTCATCTCAAGCTGAGTACTAAAAATTTGATATTTAAATAGCAGCCATTGCTTTCTGATGTTTCAATACAGAATAGGGTACCTGTCTTTGAATCTGTGAAAAAGAATAGTGTTAGGCACGTGGGTAACTTTGCTTTCTTAGGAAGCATTGTTTTCTCTTAATGCTTTGGTAAGGGTGTTGATAATGTCAAGAACGGTGGAAAAAAAAGTCTCCATTTTTTAAAATAAACACTCTGCTGAAAGCCGTTTGGCTGGTGTGAGTTCAGAAAAGGCTCTCCTGGTTCGAGCTGAGGCACAGGCACCAAGTAGGAATGATCTTTGATTTCACACTTCTGAATAAAATTCAGTGAAATTTCAACTTTTTTTTTTATCCAGACTTTTCCTGAAGCAGATCAGCTATAACATGTGTCCAAAGAAAGTTTTTTTATTAACTCTGCCTATGTATCTCGTTAATAAATCATTTATAGATGCAACAGGTCTGTTTGCTACTTTAAATTCGAAATTGTTGTTCCATGCTTAAAAAAAATTGCTTTCCATTTGGTTTCCAGAAAGAAAAGCAATGCTTGAGTCTCAGCCAGACAAGAATGATTAATTCATCATTCATCAAGTCACATTTCCCTCAATTCTCTAAGAATTAATGTCAAAACTAGCTAAAACTGCTTATTATGCAAGTTCTGAAGTGCACCTTCTGTAGTGTTACATACAGCCAAAGACTCACTGTCAGACTCCTTGTTAACCATTAGGTGCACTGGAGCCAACTAATTCTACTTAAACAGGCAAGCAACAGTGAGATTAACTGTAGGTTAAGTGACTCAGAATAGCAGCTTTGATCCTCCAAGTGACCAGCAATTTAAATGGTGAGGAGACCAGACAGAAAATAATCATGGGGGTGAGGGAAACAAAGAGGAGGAAGATAGGAGTGACTTCTGAGAGCTTGAGGGATGGTGTGTTTGTTGTACTCTTGAATATTCCTAAATAATTGTTTCTTCTAAGATAGTATTCTCTGGCTTTTTTTTTTTAATTGTGAATTCAGCCACAGCTTTCACTCAATAGCTGCAGTTCTTCATTTGAATCTCTGATACGACACGTGTAATTGAGGCACGTCAAATCAGTCATATCCTTATCTCTAATAAAAAAATAAGCAGTGCTGTGAAGTGCGTAGTTTCCTACTATATTTCCTCTCATTGTAACTTCTTGATGTGAATTCTGTTGTTGCATTCAGTGATAGGACCTAAAAATGAAAAAGCTGCAATCACTTTCCATAGTTCTCTGAGATGGAGGCCTGTGGTTCACCTGGGTGCTTCAGCAAACTTGACTCTTGCCTGAGCACCAGCTGACTCTTACCACTCTGCCCTTCAGTTGTCTGCACAAGGTGCTGCTTTTCAGCATTTTCAAGTCGCAAAAATTCTCTCTCTGACAAACTCCTCCTTTCTGCTGTTAATGGCTTTTGTCTGAACATCAAATGTGAAAGAGCACAGTAGAAAAAAAAGATAATTGGTTGTTACTAAATAATCAACAGGCAGGCTAGGAATTTGAAGCACATCTTCACATCCTGCTGTTCACTGTTTTCTGTCCTTTCCATTCTACTTCCGTTCATATTTATGTTCTACAGCAAAGAAGGGTCAAGGAGCTGGTCTTTTTGAAGAGAAAAAATTCCCAGACTGTGTAACATCTTGCTTGGTATCCCATGGTCAGATGAAGGATCAGAGCCTCAGTCTTTTACAGAATTCTCACTCAAATTCTCTCAGTCTGAAAAACAGGCAGGGTAGAAGAACCTCTGAAGGATAGGGTGTTTAAATGAAAATCCAAATCCTCATTCTGTAGGCCAGAAATCTGTTACTTTGAATGTAATTTTACTGTCAAAAAGGAAAGCACCCTTTCCTGTCCCAAAACAGAAAAATAAAAGGAAAAATATCTTTTAAGTAATAAAACTGTTTTTCATTTGGGCGCAGGAGACTTTTGAAGAGTCTCCTAACTCATCTTGCAGTCCCCGTGGACATAGTCGGAAACAAACCACTCCAATTTCACTGTGTGGAATTAGCTTAACACAAATGAAAAGCTAATGCCAAATAATAATGTACAATGTATCTTCTTTTAGCAGTCAGGGTGGGGTTTCTGACAGAAGCTCTTTGCCGTGCTCCTCTCTATTGAGTTTGGGGATGGCCGGTTGTGTTTTGACACTCTGAGCGCGGCCGCTGCGGTGCAGTGCTTCGGGGCTGCCTTCTCACCAGGACTCCGAACTGAGCAGCAAAGCACAATGTTTACTTTTCACCCTTTAAAAAATTATGTTGGAGTCCTGAGTGATACAGCAAATAGAAAAATCACATCATGAGAGAGGTGAGAGGATTTTTTTTCTTCACTTCTGCTTTCCTTGTGGATTTGGAGCCATTTATGTCCCTCTTCAGCTCCTTCCACTGCTGGGTTCTTCCACCCTGTGTGCTGTCCTCCTTCTGGAGGATTTGGTTGAGGATTTCATGAGAGGGTCATGATATGATTTCTCACCTGGCTGTGGAATAGCACACAGGAAATGATGCAGTGCTGTTGCTTCTTTCTTGTCAGTATACAGCCTTGACTGTGCTAGTTCCTGTAAGGAACTCACTCTTTTTCCAGCGAGGCTTTGATTCAGCCTATACCAACATTGGTCAGGTTGGTGGTTGACATTGAATGAATAATAACATGAAATAATCTAAATTTCCAGTGAAATACAAATTTTCTTCCTTCCCTTGCACATATATAGGCGCTTTTACCCTCCTATTCTCTGTCCCTAAAAACAGTCACTTTGCATTTCTTGCGTTCAATAGCAGTATCTTCTGCTGTATTTAACAGCTTGTGAATAGAATTCCTTCAACACAGTTACTAATTTCTTTTTTTTTTTCAGATAGCCAAGAGGTAATAAATATGATGCTATATTTGCAATACAGTAAAGAACATGTTCAAGCTGAGGGGAAGCAAGAGAGATTATCCTAAATTTAGTTTTATTATTTCAGGAGTAGTAGGTTCTTTGCTGCTCACTGTTCTACTTTTTACTTCCTCACTATGAAGGAATCTTCTTTCCTATTAGCATTTAACCTCTATATTGTTAATTTAGGGCACAGTTAAGTAGAAAGCAGATTTGGAAAAGCTATACTTTTGTCTGTTGTTTTTGTTCTCTTCCCCCACCTCCCCTTTTTTTCTTGGAGAGGGGTAGATAGTCTTAACAACACTGACTTCCATTAAAAAAAAGGAGGAATCCCAAGTATCTGTGTAACTGCTGAATAAACCTTTATTGGGCAAAGGGTGAAGAAAGCAAAGGTTCTGTGCAGCATACTAAAATGGCTGTAATAGTAGTGTTGTTTTCGGAAACATTCTTCTTCCGCTGAGCAGTCTTTCAAGAAATATATGAAATCTAAAGCCCTACTAGCCTGGGAGAAGAGCAGTAATACATATAGGATATAGCAGTGCTTCTTCACATATTGCAAGAGCTATGGCATGTATTTAATGTATATATTTGTTCGCTTCGGATGGCATTGGTTTTCTTCTCCTTGTAAACTATTTTTTTTCAGTCTCCAGGGTTTACTTGCAGCTTTGCTTCTTATCTTTGTTCTGTTTCCCACATAACTCAGGAACAACAAACAATTAATTTAAATTTTTGTAATGTGCTCCCTATTCCTGAATATTTTATGTGTCCTTAAAGTATGTTCTACTTTCTTCTGTGTTTCTCCCCTCCCTTTAATACATTTTTAATAGTTTTTTATTGCTGATCAAATAAATGGTTGGGGGAGAGATAAGATCAACCTCATATTAAGACTGTATATCCTTCTTTTGGAAAAACGAAAAGCATTAAGTGATCTCAGAACTCATTTCTGCACAGACCTCCTTTTCCCTCAGCTCCCATAATTCTTGGTGTATTTATATCTGTGTATTTTTTCCCAGAGGAAGATAGAAAAGGACTAAGGAAGAGTTGCTGTAGGGTGCAGTATGGACCCAGCAGGTTAGCTTGCTTCTTGATCAGTCCCAGAAATTTTCTAGTGATTTGCAGCTAGTAGCCTGCTTAAGCTCAGGGCACTTACAAATATCCCTGATAATTAAAATACATGTAGGTGTGCCCTATACAGATATACATACAAAGACATATATAAGAATATATATTAAAAATTGGTTAGATTGGCCAGACAGCTTCTGAGTGAACACTCTTCTGTGAATTGCTTTCTTAGTATCATCAGTGGATTTAAAAAAAATGAATATGTAAAATGTTTTTTGACTATAGTTACCAAAACCAGTGCAAGTCCTCAGTTTATGTTGTCTGGTTTACTCTCAAAATTTTTCAGTGCCGTGAGCTGTTTCAGAGACTGTGTGTGGTTGTACTGAAAAGCAAAGAGCAGAGACTGCATATCTAAAATGAGAATCAAAAGGAAAGAAAACATTTATCTGCCTAGAAATACGTGTTAAGGTTTTTTAGCATAGGTAGTAATGTACAGTGCAACAGCTGGGCATATTCTGGATTCCTCGTTAGCTTCTTCTTTCAGGGTTTCTTTGACAGATGGCACTCACAGATGGGCATAACATTCTTAAGGAGCTTACTCTTTCTACTCCCTTACCCGCCAGTAACTCATGATACTATTAGAAATCTAAAAGCTTTGACATGAATTAGCCTTACTTAGCAGACTTTAATTTTTTAATCTTTAGAATATGCTGCAGGGTAGTAGTGCTTGTGGTGTTCTTAATCTGTTTACTTAAGTTCTTAGAAGCCAAAATGGAATTTCAATAAAGTTGACATGGCAAAACATGGCAAGTATATAGTCATTTTATTGCTTTTCAATTGTCAGGATAATATTTTTTATTCTTATCTTCTGAAGGAAAAATATAGAATGATACAAAAAAGCACAGTTTGAGAACTCAGAAACAGCTTTGTCAACTGAAGTTCACAGAGTTAGAGCAATTTGTTTGGTATTCCATTGTAACCACATTGAAATCTGAAGTGAATAAATGTAATATTTAAAGTTGGCTGCTTAGTGAAGCTTGTTTCTACCACGATCAGCTTAAATTAGTTTGGTTTTTAGTATTTCAAAGTATCATCTAATAGGATGCCTCAAAAAAAGAGCAAGCTGTGTGCAAGGTATTTGAGTGCACTTCTGTGATAGTTACTTGTTTGTAACGTACATGGTGTCATTTCTCAATATTCATGCAACTTTGGGCTTGAAGGCCATTATTCTTTCCAGTGTTGACTCAAATGGCAGTTTTCCCTGATGAATGTTGTTGGTGTGGAGTTTCTGTTGAGGAATGTGAAACTATAAGCAGAGTGATCAGATCCAAAAAAAGCATTGTGACAGCTGGGCAGGTTAGAGAGGTGAAAATAGTGAGTGCCCTCAGCCAGGTCCTCTGCTGCATGTATTTGTAGCATATTAAAGAAGTAGAAGAACACCAGATGGAGACAGAAACATGAACTCAGTTGTTTGTTTTGCTTTCTAAATGCTGTGTAAATTAAAGGTGCCCAACTCTTCCTTCACAAATAGTACATAGCCTACCATGGCACAACTTCTGGTTCATGGCCTATTTTTAATTGTGTTTTTCTACTTTAGGGCCCCTTGCTAGGTGAGCAATCCACTCCCGGCCATCCCATTTTTCCCAGGGGCTCTTTCATTTCAGGTTGCTTCAGTATTTTCAATGTAGGCACAGTTAGTCACATAAGGTTATAATTTAAACACCTATTTTGAATCTTTCTGCATGCAAGTAGTTGGGTTCTGAAGAGCCATCTATTAGCAAACAGCCCTAGTGTAAATAATTTTCTTTTGCAGGTGTTGAAGTGCTCTGTTCTAGGAAATTCCTGAGAACAGTCTTTCATAATAATAAAAAAGCATGCAAATAATTACTGCAGATTTACAAAACAATTTATGTCATGAAAGCATGGTGAGAAAAGTAATCTATGAACTGGAATGAGTAGTCCAGGCCAGAATAGTGCCTAATTTCCATCTTCAGCAAATACCTTATATATTTTGCCACCTAAAAGTCTTCCTATAAGCCTTGCTTTGCTCCTGGCAGTTTTAAATGTATATATGCACACATACGTGTGTGCTGAAGCCATTCTTACGAGGAGATGAGCCTCCTCTGATAGCCGAGGCTTTTTACCCAGAGGAAACCTGTGTGACAGAGCAGTGGTGTGCAGGGCTGCTCATGGAGTGGTGTCTGGTGGCTTCAGGCCAATCTTGCCAGCACTGATTATCCTAACGTTGTAAGCAATGTCAGAGACTAACCTTGATTGCAGAGCATTTCGAGGTAAATAGGGGCTTTCTGTTAGTCAGACTTTAGATCAGGGAAAGGAAGCTTTTAATTTTAACAAATTTTGTAAGCCTGACTGTTAGTAAATGTCAAGATTACAATCAAGACAATTTTGTGGTTTTACCTGTGATATCCCTGCAGAGTTGAGAGACAGAGGGAGAGGGAAAGAGAGACTTCGCCAATTTTTTTTTTTTTATGAACTGCAATTTCCAGTGCAAAAATAGGCATGTTCTTAATGCTGAGGCTAAAGATACTTTCTGTCTTGAGCCGCAAGAACTCAGAAGTATGTAGGCTGCTACAACTGGACCTGTAGTACTTTGGTGTTACTGCATTTCAGAATTAGGTTTGAAGAGCTTTGGTACAATATAACCAGAAGGTTATTAGTGAAATAAAATTGAAAAGGCAGCTTTAGTCATAATTTCAGAATTGCAGGATGGGTGAGGTTGAAAGGGACCTCTTTAGGTCAGCTAGTCTAACCCTCCTACTCAGAACAGGGTCACTGAGAGCAGATTCCCAAGACCCATTTCCCGTTGGGTTTTTTGAGTAGTCCTTTCAAATGAACCATAATTCTGGATTGGCTTTGATCACTGAATGGCACAGTGCCTCCAGAGCTTTACAATACTGTGCTGTAGTTATGTTACAACTTGTTTCATGTAAGAACATTTACCTCATTTCCGAAGTGTTGTCTCCTTGATTTTTACAAATTGCATTCAGTTAGTAGCAATTTTTACTAATTTCCTATGTTGATTTTTGGACTTCTCAAACCAAGTATTTGTTTTTCAAAAAAGTTTGTTTCTGAAAAAGAAATAGTTAAAAACATTACTGTTTTGTTTCTCCCACCTTATGTTTGTGCATCTTTCGAAATTTTTATGCTTGTACCTCAATCTTTTGCAGCAGGAAAGACCATCATAAATAGCTATTAAAAACTATTAAAATTACTCAAGAAATATGGTACAAAACTCTCATATTTTCATGCATGAAATTTTGCTCAATAATGCTATTCTGTTCAAGATCAATGCATTATTAAAAATTCAAATGTTCAATACTTTGTGTGCCCAATTTTATATTTGAGTCCTCACAAGTTTTTTTTTTGTCTAATATCAGTAACTCAGCTACAAGTCAACGCTGAGGAAAGTTACAAACTTCTATATTCTTGATCCACTGTGAGAGGCCAGTTAACTTGGGTTTGGGTTTTTAAATTTGTTTTTAACATTTCCTATGTCAAACTATTTCAATTAACTTCCATTTTTTAATTTGAATTTTTACAAGTTTCAGAATGCATTGGACTTTCTCTTACATGCTGGATTGTTTGCTGTAAGGAATTGTCTTTCTGATAATGTCTACCACTCTGTTTACAATCACATCTATAAATTAGCCTTGTAAGGTACCAAATTTACAGTGGTTATCAAATAGCAGAGTGTGTTCCTGGTTTTAGTCTGTAAAGCTGACAAGACAATAGAAATAATCCCTAGACAATCACAAGTGACTTTGCCATGACATCTCTTTAAAATGCTGCATGAGGGGCCTAACCTGCATGTAAGGGTTTTTTCCATAGATATCTGGTTCTGTCGGCTGATTAGCATTTTAGATGAAGACAGTAGCTATGGGGAGTATGTAGCTGCCAAGCATTTATCCAAAAGAATTTTTGAAATCACCCCTTTTACTTATTTTTTTTTTTTAAAGAAGGAAAAAAAATGGACATAAGCAGCTTTTCAAAATAATTATTCTTGGTTTGCAACTGTTACCGTGTTTGAGATATCCATTACTTGGAAACAAATACATATGCACAAAGCCCACAGGGAGATATTTTTCTAAGGTAAATTAATTCTATGATATTATAATATGATGTGGTGGAGCATATATTTATAAGCCAGTAACTACGCTCTGTTCAAGCGTTCAGGAATGAATATGAGTGCCTGAACAAACTCAAGATATATATGTGTTGGCTGATGTACTCATTCCCTGTTGCTTGTTATTATTTCCTTTATTAGCATTTGAAATTCATAAAAAGCATTGGATACCATAAGGTAAACACTGTGTTGTGTCCAGAATACTTGTCTGAGTGGCAGAAATTAAAGACTGTAGAGCAAAGGACTAGGAGAGGACTTGGAGAGGTCAGCTAGTACTTTTCTTGGGCTGCAAGGCAAGATCAAACTGCAGCTAAACCAGTCTTGACAGACATTTGTCTAACTGGTTTTAAAAGAAAAGTGATGGAGATGGTGACATTTCCTGAAGCAATTTGTTCCAGTGTCCTATTGTCATTATTATGGAAGTGTTTTCTAACGTTTCATCTGAGTATCTTTCATTGGTACTTAAATTCATTACTTTTTGAGTTATCACACTCAGTGTGGGTGAGAATTCAACTGAATCTATTTTGCATGATATACTTCAAGTCTGTGGTGCAGAGTCTTTGTAGGTAAAGAGCAATGTACTGTAATTACCTTATTTTTATTGAAAACTGAAATTATTTCTCTCAGTCTGGATTAGGGATTAAGAAAAGTACACTTTGGCAGAAAGTATGGTCTGGAAGTAAGTTTGGAAGTATCTGGTTCTGTAGGTGCTATAGTATATGTACTGCATGCACTACATGGAACCTTGAATTCTGTATTGGTTTTTGTTTAGTTTTGTGATATTACTAAGAATAAAACTTGGTTACAATGTGTGACGGTATGAATATAAAATTGTCCACACTGATCAAAAAATGACTATATCACAGATCTAGAACCTTTAATGTTGTGGTTTGGTTGATGTTACAAATTAATTGATGAGAGTCTGTCCATTGAATGTCATGAGATTTAGAGGAATCTCCTGCTGCTTAGAGTAGAGAGATTCTTTTAGCAGAGGTGAATTACTGGGTGTTCCTGGAACACCACGTACATAATAATTTATTATCAAGAGTTGGAGGGAAAACAAGGGAGTTTAACACTATTAAGATGCTGTTTAAGAAAAAATAATTATAAAATAAGGTTGATTATAGCATTTACTTTTTCCATGTAGTTGCTCTTCTTATTAAGGCTTAAATTCTGAAGTGTTCAGTCATTGGCTATTCCTATTGACTTCAGGGCTACATGCAAGGCTACTACATCTTTTTTCATTGTAAACTTTAGTTTCTCAGCTTTAAATGAAGCAGGTTTTGTTTAGTATACAAACGTGCTGCAATGGTTTGGGTGCTATATAAATAATAAGGCTGAGATCAAAGTTATTTAAATGATTTTGGTTTCAATCGAAATATGCGCTTTTTGGATTTCACCCAAAAATGAAGGAGTGTCTGTTTAGGAGGAGGCACAGTAGAGTCTTGATAAGAGGCACGGTTAATGAGGTACAACATATTCCAGTTTTCTCATGCTGCTATCTTGTGCAGCCTATCTTGCTGGGATTACTAAAGAATAACTGCCGACTGTCCAAATCTAATTTGGCTCAGTGCACGTTGGTCTTTCTGCCAGATGGAGCCTATTTCTACTTTTGCTCATCAGAATTCAGATAAACTGTAGTTGGCAGAATATGGCAATGCTGACTTTGATATAACCCAGTCCACTGTAATGGAAAATAGAAATAACCTGCTGGACATCAATGTCCATACATTTGACGGTGAAAAAAAGGCATTATTTGACCAGCATTCTTGGTGTAAGGTCACCAGTTGTTTCACTCTGCGTATCTAAAGCAAGCTGTCAGTACAGCATCAGTGATTACCTTAATAAAAACCTCACAGGCACCAAATTTTCTCATTTCATTGGGGTGCTGCCAAAACCAAATGTCTTCGTTTTTAATCATGGATGTAGCATTTCTTTGTGAGAGAGGAATATGGAAGGAAAGTCTGCCTGAAACAACAAGGGAGTGAAATAAGTTTGGAGTTTGCCAAACTTCTGTCCTGACTAAGGATAATCCTGTGTTCTGAAGGAATTTTGGATAAAAAGTCCAGGCATTCTGGCAGTGAAGTCTTGGTTGTGTTTTTTTTTAAAGTAGGTAACTTGGCAAAGGATGGCATTTCTTCTTGTAAGAGTGAGTAATTATAATCATTGATGTCTGCTTTTAACCTTTTGATTTATACTTTTGGGGAATGCTCTTGCATGTACAATGAGAAAATAATGTGCTATGAAATCTTTAATTGATAATAAGCTTTCTGGATCAGTTTTCCTGTGTCAGCAGTTACACCTGAAACTAATTTATTTTTGTCAAATGCCAGTGTTTTAATTTGCATTGGTAGCATTAAAAAATACTGTTCATGTGAAGTTTTCACGGAAAAATAATTTAATGTAAGTAATTCACTTTGATCCTTGCTGTTCAAGAATAGCATGTCTTGGGGGCATGTGACCTGTTTAGGAAAATTAATTGATTTCCATGCTTTTCTAACGTTAGCATTAGAAACAAAAATTTGTTCTCCAAAATATCTCTTTTTTATCTACTGGGCTCAAATAAAGTGGTAGCTCAATCTATCAAATTGCTCCTTTGATTTCCGACAGGTCCATTTCTTTATTCAGGCTCAGCTCACATTGTGGTTGTTGCATTTAGAACAGTGAGAGTCCCTTTATTGTCATTTCAGTTCTGCTGTTTTTCAAGAGCTCAGCTGTGTATGCAAGGACAGTCCATCAGCATCTGAAATGTCTATTCCAAGGAGGACATATTGGACATATTGAGAGGTTCCCACTTGCACCATCTGGCCACTTTTGTTGATCTTGCAGAGAAGGACTCCCTTTTTCCTCCATTTCTGTCTGATCATTTGTGTTTTGAAGGAAAAAAAAATAATACAGATGAACAACTAAAACAAGTAAATTCTGCATCATAACTGTACGGTTACCAAGAAGAGGGATCCCTACTGGTCACAAAATCTTTTAATGCTACTAGGGATTTTGTCACATAAACATAGAAGATATAAGCCTGTGGGTTGACCCATTGGCACAGTCTTTAGTAGTGTTTGACATGACTGCTGCTCAATCATTCTGATACAGTTCTTGAAATAAATGTCCTTATATTTTTGATGCATCTTCCATTCTGTTTGTCTGGTCCCATCCTCCATGAAGCTGCCCTTGAAACAATATTAAGCTAAGATTCTTCTGAAATCTGATGCTTCCTGTTCTGTAGACCTGAGGAACTTCATGTGGTCTTGCAAATAACAGAATTGCATTGATCCAGTGATTCAAGGAATGACATAGATGAACCTCAGCAACCCATACACTTTGAAACCATAAGATGATCAGATAATTCAAGTTGTAAAGAACTTAAGGGAGTTTTCTAGTCCAAATTTCAATATGCAAGACCTCACGATTCCTTAAGTTTCCTTTAGTATCAGAAATGAATCCAGGAAAAAAAATACACTCACATGTATTAAAAATTCTTTTTTAGTTTATTTTACAGCTGGAATGTGCTATGGATTTAGCATGTCTCAGAGGGAATACTTTTTCTTGAGTCTTACTGAACAAATGAAATTCTACTCTGGCTCATTAAGAGAGAAATCAAAATAAATGGCAATAATCCAGGTATCTGCTGTAGTCCTATTTCAGAATGTTGTTTATATTAACACAGTTAGTATGTAAAATGTTTGGGTTTTAATTACAGCTTAAGAAAGTAAACCGTTTTAAAGAGAGGTGAGTGAAGTCATCTGGGTAAACATGCCAATCTGAAGAACAGCTCCCCAAATTAAACCAAGAAACATTATAAGGAAGGATTCATTAAAGAATTTTCAAATTTTTTTCATTAGCCTTCACAATGATTTTTGGTGCAAGTGAAGTATTCAGTATTACACACTGTTTACTCCCGTTGCATTCTCCAGAAAACAGCAGCAAACTGCTGGGCAGTGCCGATTTTCTCCTACAGTCAAGGGCAACAAAGCTCAGAAAAGTAGAAGTTGCTCCTGGACACTCTGTTGGGGTCGAAGGTTAAATGGACATATGTGTTTCTAAAGAAGGTTATTTGGTCCAGATTTCTAGTTCCTTTGGTGCTGTTAAATCACTCACTGAAAAAAAAAAAAGTTTCTTTGGGTATGCTGAGAACCTGTGTTCCCTTAATTCAGTGTGGAGCATATTTGAAGAATTTGTACCAGCTTGGCTTGTGCCAGGTCCAGCTCTGGCAACCTGCACCCCTTGCACATCGGGCTTCCCCCAGAAGCTGCTGTCAGAGTAGGGCTGAACCATCTGGGACTTGGTCAAACTCAGGGTCTCCAGAGGGCACAACGGTGTCAGAGCTATTGCCCTGATTCAATACTTGTTCCCACCATAAATGTGGCTCATAAATATCTTTCAAATGCTTATACTTCTTGAAAGTGAATTACTAGTTCATATTTCAAGTGAGCAGAGCTTTTTCTATTATTGCAGTGAACTAATTACAGAGTTAGTAGGGTATTTGGGCTCCACAGCCTTCTAGCCAGATGGTATTAGTTGCTTGGCTGAGCACCATGGTTCTTGTTGACTGATGTTTAAATGGTCTGCTGGCAATCACCTAGTAACCCTTATCTACAGAGATTCAGCCCAGTGGTCTCTTCACTAAGCCATATAACTTTTCACTATTGCTCATTACTTTTGCTAGATTTTAGCTACTTGGTCCTGAATTTTCCTCCCTTAGTATTTGCCTGAAGCAGTAAGTGTTCCTCTTTCCAGAAACAAGATCAAGGAACATGGATTGTTTTTCCCTATATGGATTTTTAATGAATAAGGCAACTCTTACAAAAATAGTGAGAAACTCTTCTGCTCTGGGGTATGGGCACTTGAAACTCAGGAGAGAATCCTCCTTGGGTCATAGATACGTTTTCATTCCTCTGCTCCCCACATAGGTATTTTCAGGTTATTATTTTTCCCTCAGCATTCCAGTTGTTATGAGTTCTAAACAACTGTGTGCAGAGTTTGATTCCTAAATACTTTTTAGTTTTCTTCTGCTGTAGCTTTGCACTGTTTCAGACCTGTAATATTGAAGGAATTTGGGGAAATGCTGATAGACACTAGAGACAGTGTTGAGTGTCTCTGTTACTGATAATTCTCTTCCTTTTGGTGCCAAAGAAGATTGCTATGCAAATTGGACAAGAATTAGACATGAGGAAAGGGGATAGTTGTCCTGGATCATGGGAATAGTGGGAATGGGACTGTGAGTAAATAGTGACTGCTGAGAATTGAAATGGGAGGAAAAAAAAAGATTAGTTAAATTTGAACAGGTAGGGAGATGAGGACTTGAGAGTGAAGAAGCTGAGAAAGAAGGAAATGGAAGGGGAGGAAATTTGGGGTTGACAGGCTGTGGAGGATTAGACGTCTCAGCTTTTGAGGTAAGTCTAGGAGAGATAGGAATAAAAATGCAGTTGGGATGGAAGTAGAAGGAAGCAGTCCATACAGTGAAGAAACTGGGATAAGCTGGGAAATGTGGAGTGAATGTGAAGAGGGAATACCATATTCTCTTTAAAACAGGAGATAGATCAGTTCTGATCACTAAAGAGTAAACAAACGTCATCCAAAGCTAAACCTGGAACAAAACTCATCATTCTAATGCAATCTAACAACTGCCGGCTCAGTAGAGACGCAAGGTTTAGGACATTATTTTTTCCCATAATCACCACCTTCACACTCTTCAGCTACACTGGCAGTAATTACTCCCGTTCCTTGTTCCCCTCTGGGGCTCATAATTTTCTTTCCCTTTGCATATAGCCTACTCTGCTGTGCAGGTGCCAGCAATTCTTGTCTTTCAAACCGTCTTTTATTGATGTAGTTCACAATTCAGAACAGTTGTTCATAACCCAAGCTTCTGTTACAAGAGCTGAAAAGAATTTGTATTTATTAAGTTGGTCTTTTCTTTTTTCCTTAACTGTAAAAATTGTTCTTATGAAATTATTACTGAGCATTACAAATGCCACTCTGCAATAACTCCTTGTTCCTCCGAGTGCATTCAGTGTTGTTTGCAGGTTTGGTTTTGCACAGTGTTGACAACACAGTGAGATTTTTCATGTTTTCTGCTGTTTTGTGAGATTGAATGGGAGAGGTTGGGATGATGATGATGATGATTATTAATGTTGTTATTATTTCTCTTGGGAATATATTAAAAGATAGAATGTGGATAAATGGAGCCTCAAGGGTGACTCATGTTTTTGTTTAGCTTGAACTAGGTCCAGCTTCTAGGAGGAACTGGATTTTAGGTGCATGTTTTTGCAAAGTGTTTTAAACTGAAGTTATAATTCCAGCCGTCTCAATGGCATGTGTTTGTTTTTATTTAGAAGCGTGTTTAAGGAATGTTTTTGGTGGGTGAATGCAAAACAAACAAAACTATCTCAATCTGGAGGCTGCAATTCTTCGGCATATTCAGTGTCAGCAAAAATCTAGTGGAAGAATGGTCTTAAAAGAATGGACTCAGTTATTTTTTCTGATTTATTTTGTAAAGAATTGTCTCTGTGCTCAGTTGCAAGTTGTGGAAGTATGATTTCTTGCAGTGTTTGCTTTCTACTTTGTAAATATTTCTGTGCATTTGAAAGGTGCCTAAAGTTTGTTTTCAGCATGGGCTGCTGCCTGCTTATCTTTAAGTTACACAAATTCAGGAACTACTTTTCTTCCAAAATACAAACTATTACCATATTAATTGTCACTGAGTGTGTGACACTGTGACACCTTTATGCTGTAGCTTCTATACTGTTGTTCGAGGTGTGGTTCTAATGTTTTTTCCATTGTAAATTATCAGTAAGCATTGTCTATAACACGATTTCTAGTAGGGAAAAAAAACCCCAACCAAAACAAAGCACCAAAACCCAAATGGCAAAATTTGCTCTCAGTTGCAATGTGAACATTTTAGCTTGTGAATATTTTGTGATTTGTCTGCCAAGCAATCGGTGACATTCATTTTATAAGTCGTTGGAGGAAAGAAGCAAAGTCAGGACTTCACTCATTTTGTGATTATTTTAAGGGATTTGTTCTTATATCTTAAAAATGTTCATGGAGAAAATATTTGTAAACCTTTATTCATAACTTATGTTTTGAGTATAATAGATAAGGATAGCATAATAGTCTAATAATGTCATATGTTTTTAAAATGTAGCTTGATGTATATTTCTAAGACCTATACTTAATTGAAAAGAAATCTCAGCATTTTAACCAAGCTTATAAGTTGAACAAGAAATATCTCTCTGGTAACTGAGAGAACGTAGATGCTTTTGTCCTACTCAGCTGCACAGTGGGAACATACACTCTACCTGTATTTCAGTATACTTAGGAAAAACCTGGGACCAAAAAAAGGTCAGATTTACAGTATGAGGAGTATTTATTATGTTGCCTGCTTAGAAGGATATTTCCATCTGCATCATGACCTGAATGAGGCAGCCAGAGTTTGGCCAAGCAAAGCTGCAGTGATGTGTACACTGGTCATTTCAGCAGAAGTATGACAGAAGTACGTAGTGAACTGAGATGCGTGTGAGAAAACAATGTCAGTGAAAGACAGTAAATCTAAAAACGTGTAAACTATTTCAGGATTTCATCGGCCTTTGTTCTGTTGTAAAATCGAGGGGTTGTTTTCCAGCTCCAGTATAAGCATGCATCTTCCACTTGAGAGGACTTCACTAAAATTCTTCAGATGATTTAAAAGTTTTATATACAAAAGCTCAGAGCAAGTAAGATTGTCTTGTCTACCCTTGAGACATGAGAGGAATTTAACTAAAGAATTCCTACTAAAATTAAGAAGCATTGTATGATTTGATTGATCTACAGCCCCTGCCATGAAATGTCCCTAGTGCAAATTTCACCATATCATGAGTGACTGTCTTCTGTGTACTGACGGGTTGCTGGTTTTGAATGAAAAGACTGTTGCAGAGTTGATGCTTGGAATACATCTTATGCAATACATTTTTGGACTAATTCTGAAATTGGTTTAATTGCAGAGATATAAAACCAGACAACATCTTGATGGATATGAATGGACATATTCGATTAGCAGATTTTGGTTCTTGTCTGAAACTGATGGAAGATGGAACGGTAAATTAGAAAGAGTGATTAATTCCTAAATATTTTTGCTTCAGTCCTTTGGTAGCCACAAAATATGTGCTAATAAAGGGAAAAAGTGGTGCCTTATGTCAAATGAAATGGAACTGTAAGTGGTATTGGTATATAATTAACTTGCTTGAAAATATGACTGCAGACTGCTTGGATTTGCAGTATATTAGAAGCTTTTTAGACGCATACGGTCAAATCATGAATAAATAAAGAGAAGCTGTGCTGTCAGTGCCAAGTAGGTGTTTATGAACTATGAATCTCTTGGTTTTAAGCTCTGAACTCTAATCTTTATTGAAAATCTAAGCTTTAGCATGAGCAGGATGAGATACTGAGATGTGATGATGTTCTACTAGTACATTTAAATTTGCACAGTGTATAGTAAGTGTGACTAGAATGTAATTCCAGTATGTTTAATCATGTCCTAGAGGGTTAGAAAGCATTTGACCTAATATATGTGATTACCTAATCTATAATTGCTTACTGGCTGTAATCCTAACAATTGACAGTTTTGTTCTTTATCTGTTTTTAAATATTGATAATAGTTTAGCAAAAGTATATTATTGGGATGCCTATTAATGCAGTGCTTTGAATGCTTAAGTATTTTTTTATGAATTTAGAAACTTTTGTTTGTGTTTAGTTGTTTTTGTTACGATGAGAAAGCTGGGCTAAATTTACAGGCACAGTACCAGAGTGTCTGT
>WEIT01039018.1:0-24492 GCA_013389985.1 Dryoscopus gambensis | reverse complement strand
TTCCGTATTTTTCAAAGATAGGAGGCACAATAAGCTGAACTAAAGTCAAGGCAATGGATATCAAGGATACTAATAACTAGAATGTGTTGTGCAAGCCCACCAGCATGGCCCTCCCACTTACTGATGGATGTATTTCTGAATGTATATTTATTTCTATATTTTATACATTTATTATGCATATGCTCTAATATGTATTTCAGAGTTCTCTCTTTCTCTTCCCATTGACTTTGCCTCTCCATAATCACAGTTTCCTATTTTTTTCTTCTCATAACTAGTTTATTTCTTTCATAAAGGGTGAGAGAGCACCAAAATAATGGAAGACATAGAGAACTGAGCACACAGAGGCAAACATGACTTTAACAATTTAAAAAGTCATGCAGGATTCCCTTGGGAGGGGAGAAAAACAATGGACATCCTCTGTAAAGTCAAAAGCACAGAAGGCAGCAGAGCCTGAGTTGTAGAAGAAGGCAGAGGAAACAAAGAGGAGTTTGGATCATGCTCCTTTGCTGAGAGGAATGAACGTGAGCTGGGTTTAATGACAACACTATCAAGTGCAGGGTATCGGCTGCAGCAAAAAAGCAAAATGTAGTTGGAACACACGTTTTGCTGGTAGGGACAGAGAGGAATGACTGGATTTCTCAGATATATTAGAAATAGCAGCAGGATTTAATGACAATACTGAGGGGGAAAGAAATTAGGGAGAAGTTAAAAAAAAAGCACCAACTTTGTGACACTGATGGCTACAGGAGATGAGAGACTTGCCGGTGGTGACAAACAAAGCAGAGGATTTATGTGAAAAATGTGTAAGTTAGCCTCTAGGAAAATTTGAAATATCAGCAAAATCTGGGAAAGGAGATCTGTATTGGATGATTCATCTTGCAGGGGATCTTCTAAATGTCGTGGTAACTAACTTGAAGTCCTCAGCTTCAAAATATTTTGGACATTTACGGACTTGAGTTTGGTATTGTTCCTTGAGTAACCAACAAAACTGTAACTTGAGTTATTTTGGTTTTATCTGTATGAGTTCCTGGGAGCTGAGTAGAATGATGAAAGGAAAACAACATCACATAAGCTTGAACTTGAGAAAGATTAGTCTGGTACTGAAAGAAATTACTTTAAAATAGCTCCCACTATTTTCAGTACATTTTAATCTAATGTAGAGGTTGGCTAACAGTCACCTGTCCTTCGTGACTCAGTTTGTCTGTGTTTCAAGTGCTCCTTGTTGGCTTCCAGCTGCCATTATTCCTGTATGAACTGCTGTCTTGTGACAGGAGAGGAAAGCAGTTATATGGAATGTCTCAGCATGGCATTTGCTTTTATTCAATATCCATGCACGAGAATGAATTTGTGTTAAGTTTGAGTAGCTAGATCTCATGTAATGAAAAGACATTGGATGTGATGGATGCTTTGGGTGGTTCCTTCCATAGTTTGCAGTTCTGGAGAGGTATGAAAGCAGTGTGAAATATTGCAGTCCTTCCTGGGGAAGAGTCCTCTAGAGCAGAAAGTGTGGAAATAGTCAGTAGCTCTGTGAAATCAGAAGTTTCAATGACTTCTTCTGCCTCAGTTTACCATTTGAAAAAAAAGGAATGCTAATTTACCTGCATTTTAGAGATGGTTACCTGTGGGAGGTAACCTACTCAAGGTTTGCAAACTGTTTCCCTTTATAATTTTTAAACAGTCTTATTTAGCTAAAATGAGAGAACTTGTGAACAATTGTAACCATGGGCTTGAATTCCTAACTGTGAGCCATCCTTTGTTTAATAAATTCACACTGAGAGCATTTGTAGTACCTTTGCTGGTTTCAAGCACCTTAGTGAAGGTTTCAGAACAAATATTTGTCTCCATCTGCGTTGAGTGAGAGACCCTTTTCCTCTAAATTTTGGCTTACAATCTACAGAATAACAAGAGTAATAGTAGTAGTAGGGACAACAATAACACTAGCAATAAATAATGTCATTGTAATAATGATTAACTCTGGGCTTGGTGACGGAGAAACTTCTCATTGATTTCAATAGATGCTAGATATAAGACCAGCTCATCTAGACTTAAAGATTTATCCAAAGTTCCAGTCAAGGAGGTTGTGTGGAACTGTTGATGTCACTGTAGCAGCAGGAATTCACAAAATATACCTTTCAAAGTCTAATGACCTCCAAAGATACTAAAAGCCATTGAGTCAATTGAGATATTAATTTTATGGCACACTGCAGTTTTTCCCAAGCTGTTTCCTGATAACTCAGTGTTCCATAGTTGATAATTACCAGTTTCTCTTTTTGTCCCGCAGGAGCTGATGACCTTATCATCTCTTCTTTTTCTGACATCCCCTTTTTCCTGACTGGTGCCATCTACATTTTTCTTTCAGATTGTCTAATTGAGTAACATCATTAAATTAAACACAGAGCAGGTATTTCCAGTTCAGAACTGCTTTGAAATTGTTATTTCAGACCTAAAAAATATCCATTATCTTCATCTGATTTTTTTCTAGAAATATAGACTATGGTAGTTCAAAATGAGTTGTCACCTTTCTAAAAAACCCCAAAATCTCACTAATTGAAACCATTATCGCCCTGATTGCATAGAACAAGAATAAAAAAAAGAAGACATATGTATCCATATTTCATATTTAATTCTGAGGTATTCTGAAATGTTTTCAATAGTCCCAGTTGAAGTCTGAGCACTGTTATTTCAGAGAAAAATAGGAAGGCCCTGCTCTGTAAATAGTCACATTTTATATAATTCCAATAAAAAACCCCAGAAAATGGAAATGCCTGAAGGTGGTCATTCAAGGCATCAGTTATCTGCTGAAACCTTAGAAACTCTGCAACAGGAGTTTGGGACTTTTTTCCTATACATTAGTACAGTTGTAGAAAGAAAATAATTAGAGGATATATCTAACACAAAAATGTAATCATACCAAATTTAAATCAAAATTCTAATTTAGGTCTCAATGCGCAAATGTAGGTATCATCTTATTATGCTCTGTTATGATACTCACTGTGACCTGAAACAAACATTTTCAAAACTGTCTTCTCTGGCTCAAGGACAGGATGAAGAACAAGAAAGTAGAGAAATGTAAAGAAAAACCATGTTTTTAACTAGCAACTGTAGTTTGCTTGTTTGTTTATTAGTTTATTTTCTACATAGCTTGATTTTTTTTTTTTTGGTGTTACTGTCATATATCAAATTCTAAGTTAGTAAATGATCTGGTTTTCGAGCTATGACATTTACATTATTGGTTGTTTTGGTTTCCAGGAAATATTCTTTCTCTGCTGTTCCTCGGGGAAGTGAAAGAGCAACAAAAAGAGAAGGCACAGTTACAGTTTCTCACACCAGAGCCCACCCCTGCAGCTCTGGAGAGTGTCTGGCTTGAAGAAAATCTCTGGGAGCAGCATTGTTCCCAGGGGAGGAATTGCACAGACCTTGTTTATGCCCTGGGCTTAGTGGCAGTTCGTGGCAGCTTGGCAGTGTTGCCATCCTGGCAGTTTCTGCTGTCAGCAGATCTCTCAAGACTGAAATACAGCCCTGTGATTACTCTCATTATATCTATTATCCCAGATCCATCCAGCTCAACACAGGAATAGAAAAAAAATGATGCTAATTACTCCCTAGTTATGACTGTTGTGGGGTAACAAATCCTTTCATATAAGTCACATGAGGAAAACTGGTGAAAGTTTGATAATACAAAGTGCTGACTTCCTTAGCAAATAAATTGTGTTTCATTTAGTTTTTCAAAGAGCAAAATTAGCAAGAGCAGACTCTCCCATGTGTGTCTGCATGCCAAATCCATTTGCCTATTTTTCTGGGGAAATTGAGTATCCACTAACCCTGTTTCTGAAATATGTTTTATTTTGAGACAGACTTTAGATCACAGACCTCAGTAATAATTTTTCCAGTGTACCATGAGTGACAAGTAAGGGCTTGGTAAATCCACCTATATCAGCTAGGTAATGATTCCCTGCTCCATTTTAAATTTATTTACATTAATATAAGAAATTGTAATGCAGAGATATGGGCCTGTGACAAACATGATACAGTCTATGAAGTTACAGACAAGCAATTAATCTATACTCACTGCCCTGGGCAGGCTCCTCTCACACAGTGTACTATGGCATAGCAAATGTTTTTGCTCAAAGGCAAGAAACTGTAAAGAATTTGCATTTTCCAGTGAGTGATTGTGCAAATGACCCGGCTCTGTAAATTCATTCTCTAGCTTGCTTTGTGGTAGCTTGTTCACCAATTCATATACTAAAGCCTGACTACAAATGAATCTCCACATCTTCATCTCTCTTAGCAATGCAAGTTGATTATACTGGAAGAGTTTGTATGGTACAGTGGGAAGGTTGTACCAGCAGGAAGCACTGGTATAACTGCCTGGGATTGTAGCATTATATTAGTAGCCCCTTTCATGTTGCAGTCTAATGTAAAAATTGTGCACAGATTGGATCTAATATATATGCTAATGCACAGTAGAACACTGCCACTCCTCTGCTTAAAATGATGGAATACAATGCAGAACAGATCACCTCTACAAGCAAAAACATCACCATTTGGCTTTTGAGTGGCTCCATGATTACTAGAATAAAAATGGATTAATGTTAATTTGCACCTTGTCACCTTGATTGAATTGACTGCTTGTATTTTGTATGTACCAAATTTTTTTTGTAGATTAAATACAGACTAATTTCCTAAAAATTGATGCATACTTTATGACAGTAAATGAACAAACAGCTAATAAGCCAGTCATTTTTCCTCACTGGAAAGCAAACAAATGCAAAATAAATAATTTTCTTTATTATTTGAAGGGGGACTAATGAACTGGTTCCTTTCAGATTATTTGAAAGGGAAGCAAACAGTTTTACTTTACATACTACAAGTACCAGCAATTTAGTGGTAGACATAGTCCTGATTTCAGCCCTGGTGTTTTGCCAGTCTAGCACAATGCTCTCAAATGGAGAATGTTTTTGGACACCACAAAAAATGCAAAGAGCTGCAAAATGTAAAAAAAGCAGTACTTTTACATTTGCCTAGCGCCTACTATACCAAGAAGAGGCGAAGTTGCTGCCAACACTAGCTACAAATATTTATTATATAAAGATATGTCAAGGGTAAAGTGAAGTGCCTTGGAGTGCTGCTCCTGGTGTAGTTCCCACAGGGAAGAGGAGTGAGCATTTACACCCACGTTCAGTAACTGTAGAGAGTTCTCACTTTCCTGCCCCAGGTGGAGCTGATCTCCAGCCTCCCACAGATAAGATGAGAAGGGGTTGCTCCTGTGAGAAGTCTGAGATGCTTTACTACAGGAAACCAGGCAAATGGATAAAAAAGTCAATGGCAGTGTGCAAGTACTTAGCACCTTGGGCAATCAGGCCAGACGACATTCTCTTAATCTTCCCACAGGTGGATTAAATGGGAAAGAGACCATGAATAGTTCAAAGCTTTAGGAAGAACGAGTGTACTTTGTCACTTTTTCAGTTCTGTGCTCTCTCTCACCTTGCATTTTTGACATCTTTTCTAACTCAAACAGTAAGAGAAACAGCCTGCCCTGAAGCTGGTCTCTAGTTTAATTAAAAGCTTTATTTCAGCTTTGTATAGACTGTGTGTGCTAAGTGACAGCAATTTCAGCAAAGAAGAATATTGTCTGCCCTCCCACCAGTCATCTCCAGGTCAACCACAGAGGTATGGTCCAGTGGAGGAACAAGGACAATCGAGATTACTTTCCAGGTCCAGTCACTCACATCTTCTGTTTCAACATCATATTTGCTTTACTTCTTCCTTCTCCCTTTTTGTAGACCACAAAATCTTTTGCTCTGCACTTTTTTTTTGACACCCACTCCCCCACCAGCAGGATCAGGGAGAGAATTGGAAGGGTAAAAACTGGAAAACTCATGGGTTGAGATAAAGACAGTTTAATTGGAAAGCAAAAAGGCATGCATACAAGGAAAGAAAAACAAAGCACTTCCCATGGGCAGGTAGGTGTTCAGTCATCTCCAGGAAAGCCAGGATCCATCATACATGATGGTGACTTGGGAAGACAAAACACCATCACTTCAAACATCCCCGCCTTCCTCCTTCTTCCCCCCACTTTATATACTGAACCATGATGTCACAGGGTCCCGAGTATCCCTTTGGTCATTTGGGATCACCTGTCCCACCTGTGTCTCCTCCCAACCTCCCAGGCACNTTCAATTGTCTTTGCATCCTAAATCCTGGTCAAATCTTGTGGAATCTAACTGGAATGTGACCATGCTCCACATGGACTGTATGTGTTAAGAATATCTGCAATGTTTGCAACAATAGCATCACAAATGACAATGGCAGTTCCCCATTTGAGCCCATCACCTTCAATCCTTTGCTCCACTGGAACTCCAAGTTTTTCCTGAGCCATGCAAAGTTCTCATTTTGCCATTCCTAAAGCTGGATGCCAAGTATCATGGACTATCTTTCTGCTCAGATTTGATATCTTCTCACTCATAAGCACCCAATATTCATAGCTAGCTTTGAATGCTAACCTCACTATACAATGATAACATTTTTTTGTTCCAAATCTGTTTACTTTCTTAGTTTTAAAAGTCAAAATTTGGCCTCAGTCACACAGATTAGTTTGAATAGCATTTATCTTCAGATTGATCTCCTAATATGCAAAACAACTATTGAAAATAATCTTTTGCAAAACACAGTAGAGTTTATGGCAGGTACAAGTGGATTAAAAATGGGCATTTTTTGATGGACTAAAAATATATATATTAGTTATGGAAGCCTTTCTGCTGTAATCCATTCAAAAGCCATCTTGATATGGTCCTGAGCAGAAGGGTTGGACCAGATGGCCTCCGAAAGTTCCTTTTGACATCAACCATCCTGTGATTCTGTGATGTGCCTTGTCCCTAATGACACTGGAGACACAAGACACTTCATCATATAAAATCAAGAACTAAAGGCTGCTTCTGGACTTAGCCGGATTAAACAGACATGGATGGAGGACACCAGCACTCAAGACCCTGGTTTGAATGACAGAATTAACTCAGAATATCAAACTGTAGGTTTCCTATCTTACCACTAAGTTACTGACTGTTATTGTCTCCCAATGGATGGTTGGGTGGAGGAGAATTCCAGGAGATCAGAAAACAAATTAAAAATATTTTCAACATTTTGAAACCAGCCAGGTTTTTTTTGACATATCAGCATTTTCTGTTTAAAGATTTATACAATGTTTTCTAATTGCTAGACAGTTGGGACGTAGGGGGTAATCATATTAGGAGATGGTTACAAAAATCATTAGTGTTAGTTACTAGCCTAAAAACTAAATGTGTGCAAAACATTTAGTTCAAAACTAAGACAAACAGGACATTTCCTACCATTAACATGGTATTTATAGAACATATCAAACAGGTTAATTTTGGAAGATATTTGAAAAGACGTTCTTTCTAGTAACAAGTTCTATGGTAATCAAGAACAAAGAAAAAGATTGTCTGACAAAAAAACCCAGATTTTAGGGCAACTGCAAAATCACTAAAGACAGGGTAGGCACACATTACAAAATTAAACAGTTAGTAGTAACTGTTATAATGATTTTGAAGTATCCTTTTCTGATTTCAGACTTCACTGGTGATTTTGCCTGGAAAAAAGACCCCAAACAAACAGCAAATAAAGACTGAAGAATCTCAACCCCTTACTGCCAAAGCAGAAGAGCCACAAAGGTGACATAATGAGTTGCATCTTAGCAGTATCTTCTTCAATGCAACTGCTATGGCTGAAAGCCCTAAGTGCCACAGATCAGCAATCCTATCCATTTAGCCCTGCGGGCAATCAATATCTGAAAAATAGCCATGGTGAATATCTCAAACAAGAACACTTATGGTGCCTTTGATGAGCTGGTTCATCCAAGTCTTACCTATACTGAGTAATAATTTATTTCAACTGGTTATTGCAGGAGAAGTCCTGCTGACCACCGAAGCAGAGCTGGTACATGCAGTGGGATATGGTTGTGTCCGTATGTGAAGCTCCTTGCATAGCACAGAGGCTGTAGTGAAAGGCTTTGCTTTACTAAAGACCAAGTTATTAATAGCTGCAGGTGCACATTAAAAGCAGAAGTGTGTTTTGGGCAACAAAGTGAAGAGCAAAGCAATGTTAAAATATATTTGTGATTGAGATTGTACCTCACCTCGACAAATTTAGTTCCAGATATGTAGGTGTTCTTTCAGAGAAGTCAGAAAACCAAAAGCTGACACTACAGCTTGTTCTGTCTCCCAGTCACCAGCCCGTCCTCAGACCTTGTTTCTGCTGCAGCCCTGTTGTCAGGCCCCCATTTTGCCACTCCACCTATGATAATCTGTTTCAGTTCTACATCCAAGACAGCTTCATTTTTTTCAGTTTCGACATATCCCTATTTCCTTTCCTGCATGTCTTTTTGTCTGTCCATAGCTGTTTTCATCCAGGGATTGGAAAGTATTTCTCTCAGCATACACGTGTCCTCAGTGCTAACAAAATGCAACAGTGAGAGCTTTTCACCTCCCATCAGCTTTTTCTCCAAAATGCTGATAACATTTATTTGTTGTCCCAGAGCGATGTACACATTTTGGGACACGAATTGAAGGTGAGAAAACTATTGAAGCCTCTCTCATCAGTCCCTGCTCTGCATTGCTGGCATAATCAGATGGTCACGGTGCCAAGTTCACTCTCTTCCTCCCTATGACACACTTGGACCCAATATTCCCAAGTTTTCTGGAGGAAAGGTTTAGTAAAAAGGGAATCTGCTCCCCCTCAGCCAAACCCATAGAAGCCATCTTAGGAGCAGGTAAGGAGGGTGGCAAGATCACTGGACTAGATTCACTGTTTCCAGGGAAGTCCATCTGGGGCCACTGATTCTGCGAACACACAGATGCTGATGTTATCAGTGACAAATGATGGTAATAAAAATTAAAATTGCATTCAGTACTATTTTGCTCAGGTGTGGTAGTTTTTTTTCCCCAAAACAATCGTAAAGGGCTATTTAATTAAGTGATTAAAAAAGACCTGGGCATAACATGAAACTGCATGCAGCATGTGCAGTGTTCAGAGTGCTGCCTGAAATCACAAGAAAAGTTCAGTTCAAGACAAATCATAGTGAAAAATAGTTCTGACAGCATCAGATACTCCTCTAAGTGTTTGAGGAGATATAAATTACTTTGGACATTGAAATAAACATTGTTTTTTCTCTCTTTGCAACATAATTTGTTACTCTCAGCACATAATCAATCTAAAGGCTTGTTTGAATTCATGGAGATGTGCCTCTGCTCTGCATCAGAAAAGATTTCTCATTCCAAAACATTCCCCATTGCTCCTCCCTCGCCAGAAGGAAAAAGGGGATAGAACAGCCTTCTCACTGCCTTCTTTCTCTCCTTCTAGACAATTATTTCACATGAATCTGAAGACAAATGATCTGTCTCTTTTCTCTCCTCTGCTTTCCTCCGTATACTTTCACTCTGGACTGTATTTGGTACCTGAATGACACAAAAAGCCTTAGGATGGTGAAGGAAACACACAGGGCTGTGGGGCTGCCTCAGACAAAGTCCTGAGTCTACTCTCATCATTTGTGCAGAATCCTTGCACCACATGTGCTCCAAAACGAGATTAACTTTGGGAGCGGAAATGCCACAGTTGTGTCAAAACAATGCTACAGTGGGGCTAGGAATCTGTGCTCACTGGGACAGGGATTTTTATCTCATGGTTTTGCTCCTTCTCTAACACCAACTATTGTCTCTGTTTGAGTTCTAAAACTGCTGCCCCTGCAGGGAATTTCCAATGTAATCTTTGTTGGTATGCAAATATCCTAAGTGGTCACGATCCTGATTACTGCAAATATATAGATATATACATATAAAATATGTATAAATTCACACACATCTCTATGTACACTTATAGGTACATACATATGTAAATACTCACGCCTTTACACACGTGTGCACCTTCACATCCTCCCTGTCAGCTGTGGTGGCACAAGTAAACCAACTTTATGACCAGTGAGACAATTTAACCATAGATAACATGAACAGAGGCATAACCTGATGAAGTGGAACAAGGAACAAAGGTAAATTTGCCAATTTGAGAACATCTTACTGCACTTAGTATATTAGACAGGCATTCTGTTCCACCATCTCTTCCATAATGCAGCTAAGTCTCTCATCGATTTGTACTTGGAAATGTCAGAGTTCATTTAAATAATGATATAGAAGGGAGAAAAAACTTAACAGAGATGGGATTTAAAAGCATTTACAAGATGGAATGAAGGAGAGGGTGTCAGTCAACAGGATCCTCTACAGGGAGCTGTAATTCCTGTTCAAGCGACACCTCCTATAACTGTGAAAAGAGACTTTACAGAGGGAAAGTGCTTCCACAGTGCAGGAAATCAGTTTTTAAAATTTAATCTAAGAAGTTAAATGTTTTGGTCTGGGAAAGTTCTTTGGTAATGTTTGAGTTTTTCCTGACCTTTACTTGCCTAAGGGAAACTTTAACTGGAATAAGCACCAACTGTGTATATGTGCATCACCATATATTATGAAATAAAATCTTGTTTTTATCCTTTCATTTTTGCTTGTGGATTAAACATTTATGAAAATTATACTACTTGATCTGAGGTGTGATTTGTGTCTTGTTTCATGAAAGAGACTGCAGCTCAATTCATGCTCCATAAAGCTGCCAGATTTGTTAATAGAATCTGCAAATATAAGACCCTGGTATGTGCCAGCAAATATTTTTCAGTGGCACAGGAATTTGAATGATAAATCCAAAAGAAATCCTCCTGTCATGCAGACTTTACAAACAACCTCATTAAATGTGAAGGCCTTTACACCCAGGAGGATTTGTGGAATCTCCAGTGCTTTTCCCATGCCAGATGTTATCAGCAAAATACTGGAAAAGGTTGTAGGATAGGGAACAAGTCTGCATAGGACAGGGAATAGGCTGGTAAACTGAATAGTCTTTGGCAACTCTGATGAGATACCATCAAAAATCCACTGGAGATCATATGATGGATTTAGAAGGAAATTTATTTAAAAAAAATATAAAAGAAATTTTAGTGAAGACAAATTTTACAACAAAGTCCTTAAATACTTAAATATTGTGTCTGTGGGCGACAATTCAATGTAAGGTATGAAGGTCTTCCATTGGACAAGAAGTATCTTTGTGAAGGACGTCATGTAGGAAAGAAAAAAGAATGTCAGAGTTTATCTTTGATTTGAGGAATGTAGTTTTGTTGCATCTAATGACTATTGAAATCTAAAGGAAGATTTTAATCCCATAAATTTAGTTATGGTGAAGACTATGTTGAAGTTTTAATATTTTATACTTATGTTTGCATGTCATATCATTTAGTTTCTATGAATTTAGGAANCTGTATAGAGAGCAGAACAAATGATGTACTGACACAAGCTAAACAAAGGAGTTAAAAATCTTCTAAGGGAATACAGATGACAAAAAAGCAAAAGAAAAAGGAAAGAATTAGGTAAAAAAAAAATCCCAGAGGAGAAGGAGAAATCCAAGTATATGCTCATTTATTTGTAACACAAGCACTATTTTTCCATTTATTTGGATGGGAATCAGATAAGACTCTTAATGAAAAGTAGAGAAATGGAAAGCTTTCTTGAAGATGAAAGAACAACAAGAAAATGTTCCTAGAGAAAAAGAGTAAGAATTAATTCAACATTTTGAAGATGAAATGTACTCTAAACATCATACAAATTATTATTGGGAATTGTAAAACTCAAGATACTGGAAAACAGAGTTTATCACTCCCTTTTAACAAGTTACACTGGTTTCTATTTTTGTTATAGAAAAGGATCTCTGAAGAAGCACTGAAGTCAAAGAATCACAGCTTACAGTTCTGCCTCTTGTAAATGTTTGGCCTTTTGTCTCTTCTTTCCTCCCCCATGCCCAACAAAATGAACCTCAAATGGGTCTCCCTGTATGGAGTTCCTCTGGCACCTTGATCACCAGGATATGTGACATTTTCATGCTCCTGAAATGTGCTCAGAGGGCACAGGAGAAATGTTGGCCTCTCTACTTCCCTGTAACAAATCTGGAAAACAGATCAGTCCCTGACATGCCTGTGGGGCTGAAAGTACTTTAATGATGCCTCTCTATGCAGCAGTGTGGCATGTAAAGGAGATGAGGGAAGGGCATTTTATTACTGTCAGGAGGCTGTTCCGTTATGAGTGCTCCAGGTCCCAGGAGTCCAAACAGAAGGTTCAAAATGTACCCTAGTGTGGCCCTCCCACTTAGTGATGGATGTATTTCTGAATGTATATTTATTTCTATATTTTATATATTTATTACCCATATGCTCTTATATGTATATCAAAGTTCTGTCTTCCTCTTCCCATTAACTTTTTGCCCCACTTGAACCTCTGTTCCTACCTCCAGCCTATCTCCTGCTGCTGCCTCATAAGCCCAAAGCACTCCACACCAGCACCTCTTCCCCACCAGAAGCTGCCTGAATGGCCTGAGCTTGGGTCGTGCCATCACAGTGCTAGAGCACCCCTCACACCCCATCCTGCTCTCCTCCCAAAACCCCTTGCACATTCTGTGACAGTGTCACCATCTGGGGAGCCCCTCTGTACCTGCTGGCCTGCATCCGACCTCTGTGCTACACAAAACGTCATGGATGGGTGTTTTTGAGTGTTTTATAACAAAACATCCCCCCACACAGACACACACGCAGACACACAGACACACAGGTACACTCTTGTTATAAATAAAAGTTGGGGATTTCAAAAGTGTTACTATGAGTTAAAGAGTACCTGTTTGTATATGTTAATTATATTTTGTTAATGAGCAGTATAAGTTTACAAATGTGTTATTACTAATTATGTTGACATTATTTATGTAATGAGTTGTATTGGTTTATAGAAGTTACTGCTAATTATGTTGATCATTTGTGTGATAAGCGCATCGGTTGTACGGGAATTTTCTCGAATGCAAGTGTCAATCAAGAGGGATTACATCATCGAGGTGGACATCATCGGGAAGGATATGGATTGGACGAGAGCCTGGCCAATCACTCGACGCCCTCGGGAAATGATTGGCCAGGAATGAATCTTGTTATGGACCAATCAGACCCTAGAAAACGAGCCAATCAGGACGAGGATCCAAAACGGACCAATGAGGGAAAGGAACGAGCCAATAAGAACTGTACCCGAGCCTGGCTCGGGGTCTTCTGAGGGACTTGAGAGCCCGAGGAACACCACGCGCGTATTGTTTTGGTTTTTCAGTGTTGTTGTGAGGGGCCTGGGACTAGCCCGGACCTCCGTCCTCTGATTCCTTTTATTTTAATAAAAACCGGCTACTCTTTGAAACATCCAAAAAGAGTCAGAGCCCGTTTTTGACACTCTGGGGAATATTGGATGTGTGCTCAGCTCTCACTGATTCTGAGAAGCTGCAGATGTGTCTGTTTTAGTCTGGTCAGTGTCACAACTTTAAATATTCTGTCATGCTTTTGAAAACTTTCAGTCATGAAGGATATTAGTCTTCATTTTCAGACTTCAGTCCCAGAGTCCAATGCAACAAGATGGAGAGGAGGAAGGGGAGGGAGAGGAGGGGCAGTGTGAAGCATTAGACACAGTCAATTATTGTGCAACGTGTGACACAGTCCCCTGGAGAGGGAACAAAAAGTTACAGCTCTGTAAGCACCTCCAAACCTTGCAGTGAGTGTGTGCCTGCTTCCTCATGAACTGGCACAACTGCTTTGTACAAAGCTTGAAAAACCCATGTGACCTACTCACAGGACGTTTTTTTTTTTTTTTTTTCAGAATATAAAAGAATTATCCTATAAATTCTCCTGTAAGGATAGGGCCTTGTCCTTGTTTGAGACAAAATTCAGAGGAACGTCTGAATTTGAATGCCTTCTCTTAGAAGGCAGGTTACAGCCATCCCTCCCCCACCAGGTTTGGGAAGAAATTCCTCAGAGGAAAGCAAAAGGAAAAAAACTATTTATTTAACAAACACACAGGAAAAGAATAAAAATGCTAACTAATAAAACCTCTCGCTGTGGAGAGAAACTTGGGAAGATTTTAAAGTCCTTTCTGTGGGTGCGGTCTCTTTCCTCCTCCTTGGAGCTGGGTCGGCCCGGGCCCCCTCCGGGCCTAAGGTGGAAACTTTTCCCAGTGAGTTCTGGTGTTCTGATGTTGTTGAAACAGTCGAGAAGAGAAGAGAAGAAGGGAAAAGCTGAAGTCCCAGAAAAAAGCCTTAACTCTCCGTCTGTCTCCAGAGAAGCGGAGCCGAAAAGCTGGCTGAAAAGCAGGAAGGGTGCTTTCCTCCGCTCCTCTCCCTGCAGCAGCTACCTCTGTGTCCTTGGAGCACAAACTGTTTTGAAAAGCTCGCTCTGATTTTTTTCTCTCCCCTCTCGGATTTAGTTTAAAGGCACAGAGAGGCACAGGATTCATTTCTGGTCGATATGGGATACAACATCATAAAATCACCCCAGGACAGGCCTGTATCGTCACGTAATGGGATCCTGTAACTTTGAAATTCTCCTGAATCACTGAAAGTGTGTTAAATATTTTCTAGTAACACTTTTCAAAATAGAAGTTAAAATGTCTTAAAAGAATTGTTGGGGAAATGCTCTCAGGCACTTGAGGTGATTCTTGGCATGTCCTGTGCAGGGCCAGGAGCTGGACCTGATGATCCTGATGGGTTCCTTCCAACTCAGCATCTTTTATGATTTTATGATTATATGAAGTTTGCATGGTGATACGTTTTGTATCAAAACACTTAGCCAAAAATGTCTACTTTTTTCTCTGTCATAAATCTTTGTACTCCAGTCCTTTCAATTCTTCAACTTTTGAAATGGAAGGAAAATAAGTGAAATAAAGTCATGTGGAAATAAATAAGAAAATAAGAAAATAAAAATCAGATACTAATGAGCTGGAAAAGTTTGAATTGAACAGTGTGGAATCATTACATTTAATTTGATTAATTTCTCTCAGGGAACAGACATAAAATCTTTCTACTTTAAAGGGAAAATCACTACAAATAGTAAAATTTTTAATATGTTTGAAGTGTTGCTTTTCAGCAAAGTGATCATTGATGGAAAAACTATAAACAGTTTTTATTCTACTGAAGTCTATACTGCTTAGTTTGAACCACCACATGAATTTTACAGATTAGCTGTAAATTGTCTAAAATAAACATTTCCTTTCATCAGTTTAGAATCTGGCACTCTGTCTTTGTGTCACAATAGAGAAGAGTTTTAAAATTATTTGCTTTATTTACCAGCTACATAAGTTTTTATCTTCGTCAGTACATTTACATAAAAACCACTGCTAATCTTCTTAATGAATGTCTTTGCAACTTTTTTTTACTTTTATTATGATTTTTATTACTTGTCGCTGAACAGTCATGATTTATATAGTTTTATATTAAGTTTGGATAATCAGAGCAGTGCTACAAATCTGTGATCACACCCCACCATTACCCCTTTTGCCCTGCTGAAAACTGACTTTTTTTTCCTACTTAGTTTTCTGTCTTTAGCTTTCCTTACTCCCCAACAGCACTTTATCTTTCATATCATGACAATTTACATTCTTTACTAGCTTTGTATAATGTACTTCTTCAGAAGTTTACAAAAATAAGATGAATCAGAGATTCAAACTGCTCTCTGAATCTGTAAGGTCCAGGAAACAAAAAGGGCATTAGTAGATAAAAGTAATTTTGAGTTATGCCAATAAATCATAAACTGACTAGATTGCTTACTTAAAGAAACACTCTGCCTTCTGCAGGAAAAACATGGACTCTGAAAAATGACATGGAGTCTGAGGATTTTATTTTGACGTGGGCATTAATGCACAAAATGGCTGATCTCTTTACAAAACAATTGAAAAATATCCCACCTAAATGTCTAAATTGGTTTTCTGTCTAGTTCTGTGTGCCTGATGAACAGTGATGGGAAGGGGATGAGAAGGGCATGGAAACTAAAGAATGGAGGTGAAGCACCGTTCTCATACTGTCTAAGGCTTATGTCCACAGATACTCGTGACTGAAAGCCTTTGACAGGAGATTTGTAGAAGCGTGATGGGAAATATGATTACTGCTATGGACAGGCTGTACCTGACTGCCGTGTGATAAACTGCTAATATTTACATTATGGTAGTGCTTGGGGGGTCCAGTTAGAAGCCAAGTTGTATTTCACAGTGTGCCTGCACACAGAAAAGAGGTGTCTTGAGGAATGTTTCAGCCACCTTAGATTGGAACCAAACTTACAATTTCCTTCTTCCCTGGCACAGAAGTGGGAGCTATTTGCTAGGTTCAGATGGAAGCTGAGTGTCACCAGAAACCAGAGTGACAAATTGAGCTGATTAGGAAACAGTTACCTTCTTTCTTCATCCCCTTCTCTCACACATCAGAGAAACTGTGGCTAAACCCCCAAACAGTTAACAAATCCATGAGGAAGTAATATGTAGTTTACCATGAGATGGTAACACCATGTCATCTGACAGTTGTAGTTCATGGATGTGAAAGTCTAGGTGACCCTAAAGGATGCAAATATTAAGCTATCTTTCCCAAATCTACTGTAGTTTCCTTACTGTGATGGCCTCTGAGACATTGTCGCCCCAAGGTCCTACAATCAGAGTGTGTGAAGGAGAGGGAAACGCAGCACAGAACAATTTGTTATGGGAATACACTTGTCTTTCTTCAATTTATCCTTCAGGGCAATTTAAAATTTCTTTTAAGCCTTGAAAATTATATTCATCTCCCTTCCACTGTTCCTTTTCTATTTAATGTTAATTCTGTAATGACATCTTTTAATCCTCCAGTTCTCCTCCTTGATTTTTTCCCCTGTCTTCCCTAGTATTTATCAATGCAAACTACTAAATGAGAAAAATACAGAGAAGGCTCCCAAAATAACACCTGCCATGGAGAACCTATAGTAGTTGCAGATTACACAGGCATACCCAAAGTAGCTCTAAAATTTGCACGTTTGGATGCAGCTAAGATTTATGGAGCAGCTTTTGTAACACCTGCAGAGCCCTTTGCTGCTACTGCAGACTCGCCCTTGTCCAGTGCTAAAACTGCAGTGAGTATTCAGTTGGACACTGTGACTGCGCTTCCAGGAGGTGCAGTGGTACCTTTGGCTACAGTGGAGACAGAACGGACAGAGATGATAAATCACTGCAAGGAGCAAAATTGTCTGTAAGTTAAGAATACAGAAGGAAGCTGTTCTTACCTGCAAATTTCCATTACAAGGCTGAGAGCTTTTCTAAAACATATTATTCTTGAAGGATAAAAAGACGGTGGTTCCCATGGTGATGAGAAAAGGGATATTGGAATGAAAATGTGGAGGTCTCTTGAAATAACTAGCAAACAAATATGTGAGGTTGATGATATGGTGAGTAAACACAGAACTATGGAAATCAAAAGAAAACTATTGAATCAAAAGAAAGGCATGAGATTTGGGCTGCTCTGAGGGTCAGGAAACACTTTGTTTTTTGCTGATTAGATATATATGACTTTTATGTGTGGGAAACCTATGTTAAATTTTGAATAGAAAGTACAAACCTAATTTTTATTGCTAGAGGTGTTTGCATATTTACCCCAAATTGTTTTGTGTTTAAAGAAAGAAAAGCCTTAGTTTTCCATGAGAGTGGTTTACATTCTCTTATTAAAGGACTCATTTAACTTTTCAGAAATTGCCAAAATTATATTGCCTTTTTGAAGGTTGTCAGATATACTGAATCTGAATTTACAAATCCAGGATTTCAAGAGGTCATATTGGTATTACAAAGTTTAAGATCAACCTTGTATTCTTGAATATACTAACATATTCAGTATAGCACATCCAGACTGAATATCATTAAGCAGATATGTTGTTAAATGAATATTTCTATAAAATATTTTCCCCTTTCTCCCAAAGAGTTAGTGCATGTTAGAGAATTTATGTACATGGACTTTTAAAACAATGCTGCAACATGGCAAATTGCCAGCTAATTTTCAAGTTTTCAGACATGTTCAATCATCAGATTTGATATCCTACCACCAGATTTTATGATCAAATGCCAAATTTGAGGCATAATGAAAGAATGAAAAATCATTCTGTGATTTTGCCAAAGAAATAAGGCAAATGAAATACATGTACAAAACTATTTAGCAGAAGATAAATGTGTCCTATAAAGGAAATGTAAAAATCCTTCCAGTGTGGGTGAGAATATGACCTGAGAAAGAAAACAAGGAGAAGGAAGAGAAGAGCAACCTGAGATCTGTATCCATAACTAGTCAAAAACTTCACGGATTTATCTGGGCTTTGACAACATAAGAAAGGTTTGGGAGAAACTCATGTCCCTTTTTTGAGTCTCTGACAACCTGGGGAGAGCACTGCAGGGGGTTGGGTTAACACGGGTGCTGTATTATGCCTTTTAACTGAAGCTGGATAAAAATGTACCCTTTAAAAAATACTAGCAACTTCCTTAATTGCCTTATTATTCCTCGTGGAAAAACCCACTCAACTTTATCTCAGAATCTGTCAGCTGCTGATGGATTTAACCAGGCAGCCCTATTCTCATCTTCCTGCTTGTGTGTTCTCCAGCTTGTAGGATCTCACGCAATTCCAAAGAGAGAGCATTTAGAACTAAATCCATCAAATGACCTCACACAGGAAACAATCCATTTTATTCAGTTTCCTTAGCCATGGGTTTAGCTTGCAGACTTGATACACAGAATCCTCATTTTGGTGTACTAAACAAGATCAAAGGTGACTCTGACTATTCCGAATTCCTTTGAAAAGCTAATCTGAATCATGTTTTTGACAACTTCTCTCCTAGGAGGCTTTTCTTTAATGAACCACTATTCACTATAGCACAGGGTCTGCTCAACTAAAATAAGCCCAAGCATCTTAGAATTTTACAGCTGCTGTAATTAAACAAACATTTCCAGACCAAACTTTTCTAAAATCAAGAAGCTTAGGTTTTTGTTGTTGTTATATACATGTATTAAATCTAGTGGATCAGTCAAGAACCTTTTCAGAAATATTTTAAATTAGGATGTAATATTATGTTGCCAATATGCAAAAATTGAATAGGGAACCTAACCTAATTCAATGTTCATTATGATTAAAAGCACTTTTGAGTTCATTGCTTTGTTCAAGCGGAAAGCAAGAAATGGTCTTATGAAATGATAGGGCTTGATCCAGCGGAACTGAATTTAATAGAATTGAAAATGAAAGTGAATTGAAATCTTTAGGCTCTTTGTCTTTCAGCAGGTAATGCTGGAGTTAGATGTAGCATTAAGAGCATCGGATTTCTTCTGAAAATATCTCTGGGCAAGAATATCTCCTGAGTACTCCAAACATGGTAGCTGTAGGTACTGAAACATTCAAAGTATTGTCATGAAAATATTCATAAGACTACTGCTTGAAAAGACAAGAATCCATCTTCCGTAAGAGAGTCTGATTCCGTTATCTGATTTCCTTTACGAAAATATGTGGGTAAGTTTTCATGTTTATTTATAGCTGCTGCTTTCATTATATCTTGCATTCTTATGTGCCATTTCATGCATTATGCAGGAGCGAAAATGAAACAAGACCCAGTGAAAATTAGGCTACAGAACATCCCTGAATTCCACCAACTTAAATCCCCTGAAGTACTTGAAAAAGTGTGTATTTCGTGCTGCTGGTGAGAGAGGCATGGGCTGAGCTGGGGGCATCCAGGAGCAGGCTGTGCTTCCTCTCTGCCGAGAAGGAGGAGGGCATCAGCTCCCATCCTCTGGGGAGTGCACTGAAAAGGCAGCATCCAGGGGGTTCACACACAGCCACTGACTCTGTGGCAATAAATGGAGAGGCGTGTCTGAAATATGATCATTTTTACATACACAAGGGAACAAAACTCAGTGGCTTTTGCTCTTGTTATACAGACAGCCTTAAAATGTTGCTGCATCTAGTCACCTGGACAGAATTTCCAGTTGCAGATGGTTGATGTCTCCTTCAGCAGGCCATTGATAAGGTGCCGTTGATAAGATACATTTGTAGGTTAACGGCACAGGATATGATTGACCAATTCTTACAATCCCTTTTAGAAGTCTAAGGATACCCTTTGATTTTAACATTGCTTTAAAATATATTTTTTTTCTCTTTTTACTGCCTAATTTCTAGGAATTAAAAAAAAAAAATGATCCCTCCAAATTCACATTACTCTATCTATCCTTTTTAATCCATCCAGACTTCAAGATAATTTTATTCTTTTAACATTTGGTTTCATCACTCTTCTTTTCTGTACATTTTCTGTAGGCTGAGAAAAATCCATAAGGCATTTTATTGCAGGTATTAATATGACATCTGATTAATGCAGACACCATTATAATTAAAAAGTCCGTGTTCCAAGAAGATAATTGCATTTCCTTTTCTTTTGATTCAATTATATTAGTATATTACCCTTATATTTCAAATTTCCATTTTTAAGGTATTACATTCTTATAGGAAAGTTTGATTCCTTTGCAATTTTGAGTGATTTTAAAGATTATTATTGGTTACAAAAATTAGACAATCAACAAAAACCCCACAGCTCTATATAGAAGAACTTCCTGTTACCAATACTACTACCACCAAATTTTTTCTGTAATTCCGGACTTCAGCCAAAATCCACAGGAGCAAATGAAGTGCTGAATAAATGTGAAAAATTGATCACTTTGGAGTTTTTGTAATCCAAAGGCAGGACCTGGCATTTTGCCTTCTTGAACCTCGTACAATCAGCTTTGGACCATCCACGCAGCCGGTTCAGATCCCGCTACAAGAGCCTTCTATCCTCCAGAAGATCAACACTGCTGCTCAACTCAGTGTCATCTGCAAACATTGTGAGGGTACTTTTGATCCCCTCATCCGGATTGTCAGTAAAGATGTGAAACAGGACTGGCTCCATTACTGAGCCCTGGGGAACACCACTGGTGTCTGGCCCCAGCTGGATGTGACTCCATTGCCCACCACTCTCTGGGCCTGGCCCCACAGCCAGTTTTTACCCAGCAAACAGAGTACCCATCCAGTCCAACAGCCAGTTTCCTCCAGGAGAATGCTGTGGGAAGTAGTGTCGAAGGCTTTACTGAAGTCCAGGTAGACAACATCCATGACACTTCCCTCCTCCAGTGAACAGGTAACCTTGTCATAGAAGGAGATCAGGTTGGTCAGGCAGGACCTGCCCTCCATAAAACCATACTGCCTTGGCCTGATCCCCTGATTGTCCTGTCCATGACAGCATTCAGGATCATCTGTTTCATATCCTTCTCCGGCACAGACGTCAGGCTGACAGGCATCCTGCTTCCAGACCTTCTTGTAGATGGGCATCACATTTGCTGAGCTCCAGTCAACTGGAACCTTCCTGGTTATCCAGGACTGCTGGTAAATGACAGAAAGTGGCTCAATGAGCTCTTCTGCCAGCTCCCTCAGTACCCTCTGAAGCTAAAGCAGGGTTAAAAGACTGTCCCTTGGGGACTCTCAAACAGTCTCCAAAACAGGCCAAAGTCTGTCCTACAGAAGTCCAAGGTAGCAGTTGTGCTGAGCATCCTTACTCATCTGAGAATTGAGAATTTCTCATCACAAGATGGCTGCCAAACTTTATGTCACCCACCAATCCTTCTCTGTTCACAAAGTCCAGCAGGGCACCTTCCTTAGCTGGGTCCCTCACCAGCTGTATCAGATTATCTTCCATACACTCCAGGAAACTCCAACACTACTTCCTCTCTGCTGAATTGTATTTCCAGCAGACATCTGGTAAGCTGAAGTCCTCCATGACAACAAGGAGCAGTGATTATGATACTTCTCACAGCTGGTTATGGAATATTTCATCTTCCTCTTCCTCCTGGGTGGGAGGTCTGTAACAGCTGTGTGAGTCATCCTGCCGTATCTTGTGATGACAGCTATATGATCATTTTCCAGTTGCACAGTAGTTTCCAGTTCCTTCTGTTTGTTACCCATGTGCATTAGTGTAGGGGGATTTCAGCTGGGCTGTTAATCCCAACACCCTTTTGAATGCCTAATTGCCCTAATTCCTGTGTGATCATTCTCACACACTTCCAGAATTCCTAACACATCAATAACACTTGTGTCTTTACTGTTTCATAGATCTCCAGCCCCACTGAGACAGCAGACCAAAGGACTCACCAGCAATCATCCCTCAAATATTGGTGTGCTGCCCCCAGGCTTATCTTGAGTGAGTTTGGTTTTATCCCTTTTCCCCTTCAAATCCATTTAAAGCTCTTTCACTGACCCCTGATAACTCCTGTGCAAAGATCCTTTTCTCTCTTTGGGACAGGTATAACCCATCAAACATGCAACCTGCACTTAAATCTCACTCACTCGCAAGAAACTTCTGACTGTGGCAAAGCTTTAAAAACCAGAGACCTCATGAGAGTTAGTCTGGGCAGAATCAGTGATGTCTAGATTTACTTAAATTAGCACAATAGCTAGATGATTGATGCAATTGAGGTTGTAAGCATTACAAGCAAGTTAGATTTTTTTTTTCCTTTTACAACTTGAAGGGTTTTCCTTTTCCTTCCTGCCCACTCAATCATTTTGGTTCAAATCCTTCCACAGGGCTTTCTGGAAAAACATGAAACTGACATTTTGGAGACATTACCATCTCTGCATGTGCACAGAACTAGGATCGGCACACAAACAAAAATACAAATATCAGTGTACTGCCCCAGAAATGAAGTGTCAGTCTGACTCTGAGCATTTATAAATCAAAGAAGTATGAGATTATTATCCACTTGGCTCTTTCTCCTTCAGGGTACCCAGAAGTATGCCAACTAGTGCCAGCTGTGCTGGCATTCATTAAGTCTATCAGGAAACTGCTCTGAGATTTAGGGGTTTCATTAATTCCTCTAAAAGCATCAGAGCAGGTGCTTTACTCATAGTGGGAAATCCAAATGCTTCCTTTCAAGACAGCTCATATATGCTTCAGTGTGGTAAATAATAATGTTTTGGAGGGCTATAAATGGCAGAATGTATTGCTTTCTTTGCTCTTGCCTAATAAAGTAAAGCAACAGAGACTTACTGGCAGTTGTAGCCCTGACAGTGAGTCCTCTCTGAATCTCACCGTGCACATCCTGCACCTGAGCATGTGCTGCAGTCTGGTCTGGGATAAATTCAGAACAAGCAAGCAAGAAAAATGACAGTAAAAAAATTTCCACTCTCAAGGATTTTCCTCTCCTTTTCAGGAAAAAGCAGATGGGATTCTCCTCCCTTCCTGCTCCCCAGATGGGTAACCTTGGCACCAGCCAAGAGACTACTCTCTCCTGGGGCAATATTTGTCAGTGCAGAACCTCAACTATTTTCTGTTCTGAGATTCACTTGGATACAGTCTCCGTTAGCATTAGAAATTACTACGGATTATTTTCCTCTTTAGTTTAAGGATGAAATTTTAATGCTTGATCATTTTTCCTGACTGACACAGTATGGATGTTATTATTATCCATATAAAGATAGAAGTTTTTTGCATGCCTTGGATCCCAATGATTGCATTTTCCTCCAGAAAGAAAGAAACTCTTCACACTGTATCCAATTTTTACTTAATGTCTCTCCACTTACTCTGTTTTATGAAATGTGAATATTTGTAATGTCATCTGTTATTTTATATATCTCTTTCACTATATATGGTTTGTATGTATTTTTTATCATATAGGCTTTTTCTTGTAAGCACATTAAAAAGGCTTGTCCATTGAAGTCCATCACAAATAATTAAGTTTTATAAATTATTTTTATTTCTTTTCTCTTAATTACTTCCTTAAGACAGAATGGCAGAACTGAAAATACTATGGGTACTAGGAAAGCAACAATAGCTTATATAATCTAAGAATCTCCATCTAAGCTCATCTCTGTTTTCCTTATTTCCTTCATGTTTGCAGAATGTTGGAGTTAAGACCTGTGACACAGAAAACAGTTTGCCTCTGCAAATAATGCATGCATGGGTGATATTTTTTCTTCTTTTTCTTTCTTTTTCTCTTTAACGAAGGCATTTCAATTTGCTTTTATTCATTCAAATACCAAGAAGTGTGAATTAAAAAAAATGATTCCCCTGTTGTGGTTTTGAAATACCAGTTTTTCCAAATCTTCCCAAATGGGACAGGCATATTTATTATGAATAACTCTAATTTCACAGTCTCCCCATTTGCACATCATCATGATCTTACATAGCTTTAACTGAAATTTGTGTGATATCCACTATACACGTATGGATTATATGGAATCAAGAACTACCTAATAGTAATGGTGCATTTTTTCCCCTGAAATTGCTAAATATAAATATCTAGCATGATATAATAGTTTCACAATTAATTGTGTAACTCTTCACAATTCACTGTAAAATTCCCATTGACATTTACGGGAGAAGAGTCAGATGTGTGAGCCCAACATTTCCAAAAGCTTTGTGAAGGTTCCATATTGTACAAATGTTTGTATGAACTCTAGGAGGAACCCAGGGCTTTTATTTTCTCAATCTACAATTTGTTAATGCGTTAGTCTGTGTTAGCTCTGACATTTTTTTTCTCTTTTTT
>WEIT01039016.1:20047-34891 GCA_013389985.1 Dryoscopus gambensis | reverse complement strand
GGGGACCTAATCAATATAAATATGCACAAATATCTGAAGGAATGGTGCAAATAAGATGAAGCCAGGCTCTTTTCAGTGGTACCCAGTGACAGGACCAGAGGCAGTAGACACAAACTGAAACAAGGAGGTTTTTTACCCTATGAACACAAGAAAACTCTTTTCACTGTGATTGTGACAGCAATGGCACAGGTATCCCAGCGAAGCCCTCTGACATGTCCCTCTTTGGAGATATTCCTGTCTAGAAAAGATGCTGGGTAGCCTGCTTAGGCAGGGGGGCTGGACCAAGATGACCCCCAGTGGTTCCTTTCAGCCCCAACCATTTCGTGACTCTCTTTTACAATAATGAATCACTTAATAACTTTCATTTTACAGAAAAAACAGTCATGTTCTAAGAAACTGCCCTCCTTTGTATCTTTAGGCAGGCTGTTACTTGACACAGGTTGCCTTTAGACTTCTTAGTACTGAAAACAGAGACAAAAGAACATGTTCAAAATTGATGAAAGAACTTACACCAAATACCTACCCCCATGGCTCACTGGAATTTTTAGTTCATATATATTTTCACATGGCAACTGTGAAAAACTCTTTGCTTTCACTACATGTTGCAAAGAAAATCATAAAGGCTTTTGAAGGGTTAAGGGTTGGTTAGCAGATATTTTAGTGTACGTTACCAACATGAGCAGCATGCGTAATAGATATTTATGAAAATGTCACTGGGAAATGTTACACACAATTATAAGCAACCTATTGACTTCTTAGTACTTAAAAGAAGGTATTAAACATCTATGAGTAATTATTAACTTTAAACAAAGTATTTCTATTCACATTCTTAATATTGTTTATGACTACTTTCTCCTACCAATAGCTGAAAGAAACTTTCATTTCTTTTGATATCCTCTACTTATTTCATACAAGAGATTTAAAAGAAATGTTTCTAACTGGAAAGGTGAATTCCCAAACTGAAAGGTTTTTCACTTCTTTTATTCTCCAGACCTGGTAACAATATACTTCCAGTACATCCCCAAACCAAACACAACATCCTTGAAAAGTGAAACAGGAAGTAGCAACTGTCTGTTACAATTAAGGGCAAAATTAAAGTTCTGTGTTAGGTGTTACTCAAATATCTTGTGCTTTTCCTTAAAAAGACATGTTAATTTAGCATGACAGCATTGAGGACTGCTAGGATTTTCATGATGCCCCATTGTATTCAAAAAGTATAGTAAGATGGAAAAGTGTTTAACCTTTCTCTTTGGTGAACATAGATCTTACTGTCAGCTTTGGAAGCAATAAAGCTATGATTTATTCAGTGAGCTTGATTGGTAGTGACAGAAAACAGGAATCTTTGGGGTTGGGCTCATAGATATTATGTGAGGTTTAAGGGAAAATGTTTTCTAAATTAAACCAGCCAAGGTGGCAAATGGTTAACTAGTCATTAGTTAACTGATATCCAGGCAGATAGGGGAGAGAGGGGATATGGACAGATTTTATGCACAGAATCTAAATATAGTAAAGCTGATTCAGGCATTGTTTTGTATAGTATCATTTCATTCTTTTCTGATAAGCAGGATAGCTGGGATAATTCCCTCAAAACCTAGAAAAATAGGAATGCTTCTTTTCTTCAGATGTTCATTGCAGATGGAGGTACACGGGGAGATACAGATGCATAAATGCACTCACATATAGAAACTCACAGAGAAAATATGTGATGAAGTGGTGTGATAGAAAAACTTGAATTCATATGCTACTCCCACATGGCAGACACCAGCAAAGTGGCCATAACATTCCAAACACATGTACATAGATTCCTTATTCCACACAAGTCTCATTATGAGTTCTGCATATGCCATCTATTTACAGATCATCTATTTTAAAGAATTTCAAGCAATTATAGCCATTATGTGTCCCTCTGCCTAATCACCAAGTGCCTTTGATACTATCAGTTCAGATACATTCACTGCAGCCAGGCAAAAATATGTGTCCAACATGTTTTAGAAATCTCTGACTTCTTGACATCTTGCTAGTAGGTAGTAGTGTGAACATACCAAAAGCAATATCTTTGATGCTGACAGGGTCTAAATCATATGCAGTGTACCGGTGTGTGGTGTGCACTTCCACTACCTGGCAGAAATCTCTGCCTTTAGGATTTTGGACTTTTGTTCTGTTACTAAGCAAGGAGCAGATTTTGCCTGTGCTGGGCCTCAGTGAGATTTGGTGGGAGAGAAAAGTGATTAGAAAGAAACTGCAATTGAAGTTACTGGGAGGGAAATAGACTGGGTAGATTTTAATTAGAAATGTTAAATGCAATTCTTTGTCTAGCCTCGCAGCTCAAAACTGCAGCCATTAAAAGAGAGGGATACAACCTATTCCTCTATTTCTGCATCTCCCAATTGTCCCTCTCCACAAGCAAAACAGGAAAGTATGGATTAAAGTCTCTCTGGTTTCTGCATCAGTTGCGACAGCATTTCCTGACAGCCCTGTGGAGAAGTAGCTGTGAAAGCTTTGTTCAACCCTGCATGTCAAAGTGCCTCTTTTGGGCCACTTGGAGGGCAGATGCAGAACTCATATGCCCACCCTTCCTTTGGCTCTTCCTGGAGCACTGCCTCTGTGAGTGCCCAGAACAGGGAGAGTCTTCAGAGGATTGCAGTGCAGCACACAAGGAAACCTCTGTTAAGCTCACTCCTAGGCAGATTTGTCAGACACTTTAAACTTGGGCACAAAATTTTCCTGAAACACATTTCTGAGATCAGACAGCCATGCTGCAAGTTCTCTTTGGAGGCAAAAACTACAGTTCTTCTGGGAACAGCTAAGACTTTCCAGAAAAAAAAAAAAAAGAAAAAAAATAAAAAGAAAAAGCCAAAGAATTAATTACTCCCTAATTTAATTAATCATTTTAGCTGTGACTTAAATATACGGCAAATGTAATAAAAACATCAGGCTGAGACAAACTGCTGTCGAAAGTGTTGGCTGGAAGCATTAAAACGTGGCAAAGTTGCACACAGCTGAGTATTGGCTGCTGTACTTGCTGTGTCTGTTTATGACACCACTGCCATACAGTGTTCTGTACATTACAGGTATTTTAAACAACTGCTTGCTCCTTGCCCACTACAATCTCAGTTTTTGGAGGCCTCACAGAGCACCTCTGCTTTTGTAAGTGCTATGCAATGGCCAAGTGGGCACCTGAAGCCTTTCCAGTCCTGAAATCTCTTAACAGTTCCCATGGAGCAAATATGTTACTGAAAGTGGAAGGCTGTTTAAAAATTTCCAGAGGGTGACAATCCTGCTTATATCAGCTATGCAGAAACCTTGAAAATATGTGGATTCTCACTGAAGTGGAGATCTGACCCCTGAAACTGCATTTTTAACAGCTAAAATTCCTGAAAGTGACAGGAAGGTTAAAAGCATGTTGAAACAATTTAAGGAAGAGACCAACCAAACATCAGAGACTCACTGTAATTATTTCAACTTAGGCATTATAAATGCAGGAAATTAATAAGTAAGTTTTAATTAAAAATAAGTAAGCAGAGTTGTGGAAATGCCCTCACCAACAGCATAGAAACTGACTGCTTTTACTGAAACTATGCCGTAGTAATGCAAGGATGATTAATGTATAATAGATACTGTGACTTGAGATCAGAATACAGTTACTGTAAATGATACATTAGATTAAAATAAAATTATAATTTTTCCCCATTTTGACACTAGAGCTTTCAATGGAGTTGAATACAAAGAACATTTGAAGAAGATGAATAACAGTATTTTTTTTTTTTTCTGGCTAAAACGTTACTGATGCTTAACACTACATCTAGAAGAGAATCCAATTTTAATTAGTTTCATCAGATAAACATGTTCATGTATTTGTTTGAATTTCATGTAAAATTTATTCTTTGCCTAGTCAATGCTGTAATTCCAAAGAAGCAATATATAGTCTTCCTCCTTAGTGAACAGAGCAAATTGCCGTTAACTGCACAAACTCATCTCACCCTAAAGAAGAACCAAAACTTTTCTAAAATTTGAAAAAGAGAATAAACCATCACACACAAAAAAAGTTCACCTTCCCTTGTCTATATCAGACCTTATCAAAGTTTCCAAGACACATAAGCAAAGTAAAAAACTGGGAACTGCAATGGGAAGGGAAATTCAATGTTGACAAAGTAACATATGCAGTAGAAATAATTTATATTTTTACTAGGCTTTAAATCTGCTATTTAATCCTTTAAAAAAAAAAAAAAACCTAGACTGCTCCCTCAACCCAAGAAAAGCACGGCTACAAAAATTTAAAAATAATTAAGAAAACCTACTCTAAAAATGTTTCTTCAAAGGTGGTTCCCCACAAAGAACTATATGCCAAGGAGAGATGCCCCTGGGAATTAACTAAGTGTAAGGAAATGTCTCTTTAAGGAGAGTCAAATATTCATGTTATTAATTTAAAAAATAAAAATGCAGGATCTGCAAGGAAAAGGTACCCACAGTGCACAAATGTTCTGTAAAGGGAAGAAAACCTTCACAAATAAGAATTGAAATCTAAATATGGAAAATTGAAAGCTGATCATGAGAAAAGCTTTCCCATCCTACACATTTCCTTGTGAAACTCCTTGCTACAAAGTGTTGTTAGAATCAGTTACTCAGAAGCACTTAAAGTAAGATATGGATATGGGAAATGCTCAGGGTTTTTTTACAATATCAACAACAAAGTGTTTTAGAAGGGATATAGGTCTGACTATCTGATCATTAGCCTTATCTCCCGGTGAAACATAAAGTAAAAGCTGCTGTTGAGGGGAAATACAGGCCTGAATGGACCAATCATCAGATTCAAGACCACAAGACAGGGCCCACACTGCTTCCCTGCGGCCAGTAGCCTTTCTTAAAAACATTGATTTAAAGCACAGTAACCTTCTCACCATTCACATATTCAAATATGTTGTGGTGCGTTTTATTGTTTTTCCTTGTTTTCCCTTAATGGTATAAGATGGTTTGACCCTCCTCCCCGCTTCTCCCCCTCGGGTGGTGAGTCCCAAGTCCCTAGTCCTTCCCCTGATTCCCTTTCAAGGCTATTCCCCTCCCTTACCTCACTATCCATCACCCGGGGTCCCTCCCCTTGTTCCAGCACCTTCCCTGCCCATCACCCAAACCCCTCCTGTAGCCCATGCCCATCTCCCCAGAACCCTTCCCCTATTTCCAGAGAGTTCTCTAGTCCCCATTACCTCATTGGTTGTCCCTAGTGTCAGTTATTGTCAGTTACTCTCATTGGTTGTATGTATGTATGTACCCTCCCCTGACCCCGCCTTATGATACTCCCGATTGGTTGTACCCTTTCCCCGCCTTATGTATCCACCCCCCTTTATAAGTTGCTGTAAGCTTTGATTTGTGGCTCAGTTGCACCGGACCCTGTTTGGGGAGGAATAACGGTCTCTCTGCACTTATTGGTGTGGCTGGCCCCTCCTTCACCCCTTTACTCCGGAGCTCGTCCTGTGCACCACCTATCTTGTCGCGTCCTGCTCGCGGAGCTAGCCGGGGACGGGAACAGGATTGGCGAGTGGCCGCAACACAAGTATACCTTACATATGAGACTAATTTCTCATACTGATGTCTTGGATTTTGGACATGCAGGCAGCCGATCTGTAATCAGCTGTCATCTAAAGCATGAGTGTAATGGGATGATGCCATGGTTTTCCTAAGGTGCATCACAATCACAGATCTGTTTTTCAAAGCAAGAATAGACCATTAGATAATGTAGTGTTCCTTGATTTATTACCCAGGTAGATAGCATCAGAAGGAGCCTGTTTTGCAATCCAGTTGCCTTTTTTCATTCAGACAACTGTTTCACATGTTCACAGAAGCGATTAGCATATTTGGATATTGGCTTGTGTTAGTTACAAGCAGGTTTGTACATTCCCTTTTTCTTTGGTATGTGTATGGTCCAAGGCTATCCTAAAAATAATACTCTTGCTTAACAAAATGTATTTCAAACTGTAAGAAGGGAAATACAGGTTAGATATATGGAAGAAATTCTTTACTGTGTGGGTGGTGAGACGCAGGATTGGGTTGTCCAGAGAAGCTGTGGATGCCCCATCCCTGGCAATATTCAAGGGGATGGAGCATTAAGCAACCTGGTCTGGTGGGAGGTGTTCCTACCCACATCAGGGGGATTGGAACGGGATGATTTTTAGGGTCCCTTTCAACCAAAACCATTCTATGATTCTATGACATCAACATTCAGACATTGCTTGTGATGAAAAATTTAATAGAACTTCCAGTGTTATATGTGAAAGAAACTTAAATAACTATTAAAATAGACCCTTGTCTGCAAAACTGGAAACTTAGGTTCAGTTCCTTGCTTTAAGTGGTGTAAGATTTCTTTGCTTAAGCTCAGAGTTATGCCAATCTGTACATCTAATTCTCAAGAAGTTGACCTCCAAGCATGGATTCCCTGAAATTTTTAGACTAACTCCAAGACAAATAACTAGCCTCTCAGTGATGGGCTTCTACCAGTCCCTTATTTGATGCCAATACATGCACAGAACTGTAAAAGTGGGACCTCTGGGAGAAGCAAATTCAGAGAGCACAGCTGTGGTGTCTGGAAGAGGAGACGTTTTAGGTTGCCTGCCACAACCTTGTTGCCACAGTACCTCCCTCTGAATGTGTGTTGGTGCACCCAGGGTGAGAAGGAATCAGCACTGTGGCATCAACAACATACCACTTCCCCTATTAGGAACACCTGTTGATGATTTAACAGCCTGAAGAGCAGCTGAAAAATGAGTCTCAGTGCTGGCAGCCAGCACATCTATTCAGCAGTAAATCTTTCCTCTTCAGCAGTTATTCAAGGCACTTGCTCCTACACTCTTGTTTACAATGGCTTAGCTCTGTGGGTATTTGTGTGTGGAGAGAACACAAGAAAATAAAAGTAAGCAGTGTATTATCACCTAAGGTAAGAGAAGGCTGCCTGTCTCTGTGGCACATCAAAACTAGGATTAATCACACGTATGTATAAAAACCCCCAAAGTATAAACCAGAACAAACCCAACAACAACTTTTAGAAAAACTGTTTCCGTTTAAAAAAAACAAACAAACAAACAAACAAACAAAACCTCCAATACATACAATATGTATCTTACAGGGAGGACAGAACTGAGAGGCAAAGCCAGATACTTCCCACCAGCAGAAAAAAGAGAGAGCAGATCTTATCTTCTAGTCCCAGAAGACAGAGAAGTGGACCTGCCTCTTTTACTGTGCCCTTAGACGGAAAGCACTGAAAGGTTTCACTTCAATTCAAAGGTGAAATGAGAACGTATATTAAATAATCTTCAGTTCCATGCTGTGGACATCCTGTTCATTAGTTTTCTATCTCACCACTGACAGATGAGCAGGGGACTGAAAGGCACCTGAACAATCCAACCTAGTTGTAGCCCTTCACCAAGATCCTTGCAGCTATGTCCAAGAGCATCAAAAATGCAGTCCAGATACAATATCTATGTTGATGTTGCTGTTGTGGCTCTAACCATGTTAAATTAAATCTAACCAGATTTAATCTCTGACAATTCCAGAAAAATACTGAGATGTAACTTTTCACCAGAGCATATTTTTGTTATCTAAAGGAGGGAAATGTATTGTACAGATACCAGTGCCATGGAGGGAGAGAACACTGATACAAATAGTCGGCAATAATGGGTGTATATCACGGCAATAGTTGCTTGTGGTTTCCTGTGTCAGGAAAGAATCATTGTTCCTCTTTTGGAAGCCACCCTATTTCAAAGGACACAGCCACAAACTTCATCATGGCAATTACAGTCAGCATTAAGAAGGTCTGAACATATAGCTGAGTTTAGAAACAGGGCACTAAAATAATATCCTGCCTAAATGGCTTTTTGACAATGCTAGAAAATGTTTTCTATTCTATTTTATGCAGTGAAATTTAAAATAAACAAAAATATTCATAAAAGAATACTTGAAACACTTTTCAAACCTTTATAAAAGTTACAGTTCCAGGTCTCACATGTAAATCTCAATGATTTGAAGAAGAATGCTAAGATAATACTTCAGGGAAAGTTTTGCTGTAACTATTGTGATACCTTCAGATACATACCTGTTCTTTAATTTCTCTTCTTGATAGGAACTTTTACATCCTATATTCAGAGTATGGGCTCTTGAAGTGTAGACTGGTGAATTTCCTCATTCCCACATACCTTTGGACTCTCTCTTTAACTCTCTGTTCTTATGAAGAACAAGGACAAATTTCATAGAATCACAGAATGGTTTGGGTTGGAAGAGACTTCAAAGATCATCTAGTTCCAACAGCCCTGCCATGGGCAAGGGACATCTTTCAGCAGTCCAGGTTGCTCAGAGCCTCATCCAACTTGGCCTTGAACACTTCCAGGAATGGAACATCCTCAATTTATCTGGGCAATCTGTTTCTGTGCCTGGAAAAGAATTTCTTCCCAACATCTAGTCTAAATCTACTCTCTTTCACTTTAAAGCTATTTCTCCCTGTCCTGTCACTGCATGCCCTTGTAAGTAGTCACTCTCCATTTTTCCTGTAGGCTCCCTTCAGGTGCCAGAAGGCCATAATTAGATATCCAGAAGCCTTCTCTTCTCCATCCTGAACAATCCAAATTCTCCTTAGCCTTTCCTCATAGGAGAGGTGCTCCATCCCTCCATCTCCATCTTGGTGGCCTCCTCTGGACTCACTCCAGCAGGTCCATGACCTTCCTGTGCTGGGACCCCAGAGCTGATGCAGCACTGCAGATGGGGTCTCACCAGAGCAGAGAGGCAGAATACCCTCCCTTGCCCTGCTGGCCACGCTGCTTTGGATGTGTTTGGCTTTCTGGGCTGTGAGTGCACACGGCTGGGTCACATTCAGCTTCTCACACACCTGCAGCCCCAAGTGCTTCTCGGCAGGGCTGCTCTCCATCTGTTCATCCCCCAGCCTGTGCTGATACTAAGGGTTGCCCTGACTCAGGTGCGGCACGTTGCACCTCTAAGACTGCTACAGAAATGTAATTCTCATTCTCTGGCCAGCTTTCCTTGTAAAACAAATTCAGCTTATAATCATGTCCAAGAAAGAAAAGAATTTGTCTCAAAGGTACTGACAGCACGCACACTGGCTAAAGACATTTGCAAATACACTTACAAGACCATGGTTTTCAAATAATGTTTTACAAAGTTTTGGATTAGACCTCTGAATATTTATTCTATGGAAGAAACAACGCACAGTTCTCACTGTAATGGAGAAATTAGGGTTTAGTGAAAAAATAAAGTTAGTCAAGACACTCAGCTATGCAAGAACTATGGAAAAGGCAGTGTAAGGAAGAAGCAGTTTCTTCTTCAGCATCCCATTAGAGGTTTCAAGAGGTCTGCTTGGATGACAAGCTGAGGCTATTAGGATTTCAACATTATGATCAGTGATAGATTCAAAAACTTAAACCCATTACTTAATAGGATCACTGGAGATTAAAAAAAAAAAAAAAGAGAGCAGGGGGGACAGAGGGAAACAGTGAAAAATTTAAGTATTCAACCATAAAGACTCCCTGACTGACATCTGTAATTACATTTTGAAACCCATGCCAGAGCAGTATGTCTACTCATCTGTGGCAAGGTCTGAACATTCAGCTTGGTAACATTTAGGGATTGTATTTGGAATGTTTTGCTGTGTCACTAATTGGATTTTATTTAATAACACTTTTCTTAAATGGCTAATCTTAAAGGAGGAAGTGAGATTTTTTTAATCTTTTAACTTATTTTATGTTTTGTCACCTAATGTTCTAATTGGACGTGTTTGATTGAATCATGCAGAACTGAATTAGGAATGGTTTAGTCATCTTGAATATGCTGTTGTAGTCCAGGAAGAGGATAAAACAGTAAAAGTTCAATTTTAACATACTTAATATTATTTTAGAAGAAAACTATTTCAAAAGTACATTGAAAACTGGTGTCCATCCACAAGTTTGTCATTGTAGATAATGATAAATCTTATTCCTGCTTATTCTCCCAACAGAAGTATATTTTTTTAAGGAATATATGAAATGAATTGTGACCCATTTGAATAAAATTGAGATGGGCCAGTTTTAATAAGTGGATTTTGTTCCCTTCTTTCATTTCCATGAAGACCATGAAAAATTGGACCAAAATAATTGGCTGCCTCTTTTAGTTGGATTTCTATGCATGGAAACGATAAATAGCACTTATGCCTGGTACTAGCACAAGGCCTGAAGCTACAAAATGAGCTCTTATATGTTTCCATTGGAGGCCAAAACCAATTTAAACATCAATGACCTCAATGGATTTTTGGATCAGACTACTTGGAAAGAAAGCATAGAATTAGTTTGGACTGTCTCTGTCCAAGTTAGAGCGAGCACATTTTTCACCACTCTTAAATAGCAGCAAATGGAGAATTAGGATGGAAAACAAGAGCTTTTTCAAAGATCCCACCAGTTTTAGAAAAATACCTCATACGTTTGAATACTCTCTTTATATAAATCCAGATTTTTATAAAACACTGACAAGTAAGTTTAATTCACAAAAGTAAATAATACCATTTAATAAGAAGAATTTTAAAATACTTCGGAAAATTCTTAATGAAATTTGTGTTCCTTTAGAATAGGACTCATGTAATCTAAGTTTTATCATCTGAAAACTGGTGTTTTACCTCAGCTAGACACTCTTTAGACACTTGTTTAGGGACTGTGAAGATTACAGAGGTAATTCAGCCTGCTGAGGCCTGGTGGGTTGTTCTGTCCAAAGATCATAAAGGGAACGGTAGAAAGGACTAGTTTGGATAAGATGCCTAACATTTTAGACGAATCATGTTAAGCAAAAAGAACCCAGTTCTTGATACAGACAGAGAGGCCTGCTTTAAGGTGCCAAGCAGTTACAATTGAACTCCTGTCTTACGGTTGGGCCATTATAGATGAAATGGAATAATTAAATAATAATACAGGAACTTATAAAAGTTCTTGGAAATCATTTTTCAGTCTGTTCTTGTTACAGGAAAGTCTGTTATCTCAAGCCATTTCAAGGCTTTTAGTAATGTACAATTTATGGATTGCCTTGGGTCATGAGGATATACACCTTAAAAATAACTAGTGAGAGACAGAATTGAAGCTTACAAGCACAGGGGAAAGAGTTTCCTTCTGATCTCATTACATAATGGCCTGTCTCAGTTTTGAGACTATTCTCATTTTTAGACACAGAGACAAAAGCCTTTCTTGGGAAGGTGGAAAAATTTGACCATGTGGAGAGTTCTGCCAAGAATAAACTTCTCTTTCCATCCATACCAGGATACAAGGAAGGAGAGTAACCTCCAACAATGGGTGGCTGTTTGCAAGAAATATGATCTCTTCAACCCTCACAATCTGTTCTAGAAGAGAACAAGTGCTCACAGCACTATGCTAAATACAGGGTGAAGGAATTCATGGGTAGCATGCAGCAGAAAGTCAAAGATTTGTGTTCAGTGGAACAGATCACGGGGTTGTGACCTCCTTAGATGTGACTTGTATGAGTAGCTGTTGATGGGAGAGAGAAATTATACCACTAAACTTAGCATAGTTGATATTACTCACCCCTATTTCACTTCTTATTATTATTTCTTCAAAATATTTTGTAGTGTTTCCAAGAGTAGATTTTCAGCCAAGATGAGAGAGTATCAGTCATAGTGACAAAGAGAACAAATTCTAATTAGTCTCTTTAAAGTAACAATTAATAACATCAAAGTTATCATTTTTCTAAAAATTTCAATATATCTTCACGGATGATTTAATGATGATTGTATTCTAGCAAATTTTGCAAGAATGTTTCTATTTGAGTTTTGATATTGTTTATACCATATCCTCTGCTAACGTCTGTCTGCGAAACTGGGATTGGTAGTGTGAATCCTGAAATATTAAGAGGTTGTTTTTTTTTAAAAAAGAGCAAATGAGCTTTAGACAATTAGAAGGAGACCAAAAATACACTGAAACTAGAAAGTTCATAATGAGCCCCCTTCCTTGGAAAAAACAGAGTGAGGATGTATATCTGGTGAAAATATGATGTAGAAAAGTGGTCTAGTGAAAGGTGTCCCTACCCACAGCAGTGGGGTTGGAACTAAATGATCTTTAAGGCCCCTTCCAACCTAAGCCATTCTATGAATCTATGATTCTATGATGATTCTATGATCCTTTGCTTCTATGATGTAATACCTTCTTTCACATTGACAGCTTCCTGGTAAATTATTATCATCTGACCTACAAAAAAGAGCAAATAATAGTCTGAAAGAAAAAGAACAGATAAAAATGGGAACATCCAGGCCAATACTACCATCAACTTTTCTGGCATTATAAACAGAAATTTCTCTAGTAAACTGAAATTGACCTCATGGCTTCACATTCACTAGGGTCTCTGGTAGAGTATTTGCAAGCCAGAGGTTTTCCACGTTGTGTAACTTCCTGTCTTTAGTGGCAGTGGGACAGTATAGCCAGATTAGATTACATTTGCCACCCTACTGTATGTTTGTCTAGGCAACCACAGGAATGCTTTGAAACTAATGGGCAAGGACAGCTGTCTCAAAGGGTTCTGCAAAACCACAATCCAGGTATGACACTAGGATGGCTTGTTCGCACAGAAAAGTTGGCAGTTGTAGCTACTGCGAGTGAGGGGAAACAAATCTGATTCTATTTTAGTTATGCTGGTATAATGTCCACATCAGAGAGTTCTATTTTAGAGAAAAAGTCACTCTGTTCAGCAGTAATAACACTTTACCTCACTGGAGTAAAAACAGGCCAACACCTATTTTTCTCAAATTAGAGGGTGAAGGGGTTTTCTTGACACTTTTGTTATTTTTCTCTTTTTTGAAANTTGGTTTGGGGTTTTTTATTGTGGTGAACAAAAATGACAGGAACCTGGATGGAACATGCTTCCTTGGTGGCCTCAGGCCAGTGCGGGTGATGGGGCAACCACAGGTAGATAGGAGACACGAAGTTGTGTCCCGAGTTTAATGTACCATCACACATTAGTAGCATCCGTGGTTATACACAGGCAGCACCCCTTGGATGTACAGTCAGGGAGGAGGGAGAAGAGAGAGAATACCATGGAAGCCCTTTAATATCTATTGACTGGTCCATGCTGGCTAATTACCCAACAGGCCAGCATTCNTTCTTGACACTTTTGTTATTTTTCTCTTTTTGAAAAAAGAAACAAAACAAAAATGGTTCTGCAAGTTTCACCAGGAGGAGTAAAAGAAAGGGAGAAAAATGGATTTTTGTCTGGGTTCTTGCCCTTGCACCCGCACACTAAATAAAGGAATACTGAGGACAGACTGTTCTAAATCACAAAAGAAAGGTATCAAAGTGAAAATAAAATCTTCTGAGTGAATTGTAATGTTGCCACCACCCATCCCCTTTCTGGAACATTTTGGAATGAAAATGTTTCATTCACTTGTTCTGGGGTTTTGGTGGGGTTTTTTGTTTTGGTTTGGGGTTTTTTATTGTGGTGAACAAAAATGACAGGAAACTGGATGGAACATGCTTCCTTGGTGGCCTCAGGCCAGTGCGGGTGATGGTGCAAGCACAGNCGGGTGATGGGGCAACCACAGGTAGATAGGAGACACGAAGTTGTGTCCCGAGTTTAATGTACCATCACACATTAGTAGCATCCGTGGTTATACACAGGCAGCACCCCTTGGATGTACAGTCAGGGAGGAGGGAGAAGAGAGAGAAAACCATGGAAGCCCTTTAATATCTATTGACTGGTCCATGCTGGCTAATTACCCAACAGGCCAGCATTCCGATGGAACATGACTTATGGAGAAGCTGTGTAGTGAATGCGTTTGCAGTGGTACTGAAATTAGGGACACTCATTTGATAAGAGGGTCTGTTAAGGACTGTATGTCTCCCTGATGGCAGTTCAGTTCTGTGGGAAGCTAGAAAAGCACAAAACTGCTGCTAAGAGTAGCTCTGACAGGAATAGGTAAGTGTGGGTTGAAGCAATCATGATTCATGATTAACTTATGGGAGCTAATCAAAAATCCTGTGGGCAATCCCTGGACCCCTACTGTCTTCAAAGCCTCTCACAGCAGTCTCTCAGTATGAAGAAGGGTATTACATAAAGATGGAGAATGATTTTTAAGGGACCTGGATGAGAATTTGATGGAATGGGCTCCTGTGAAATCCTCTGGCTGGCAATATCATCACCTTTGCCATGACATATTCCTGTGTGTTGACTTGCTTGGTGAGCCTGCTTGAGCAGGTTAGGCTACGCTTTCAGACACAAAACCAGATCTGAATAACAAATCAGAATGATTAGGACTCATCAAAAAAATCTTGCCTTGACATGCCCAAGAGCAGAGAGATCCTGAGTGTCCTGCCCTTCTCCTCCCATCTCCCTCCTCCCCTGCTGCAGTCAGATGCATGTGAAGAGAAGATACAGTCAGACAGAGAGGCTCCATGTGGGTCACAGTAGGAGATGCTCTTGGACTGGGCAATATTAAGGTGATATAGCAGGAAACAGGAATAGCAGCTTTAATGTCATTATAATCTATATATTTTCCTTTGAAACATGAGAATCTGATAATACTCAGTGCTTGCTGAGCTTCCCAGTTTGGCCACAGAGCACACAAGGTTTATGTGAATCAGTGTCAGAGGGCAAGTTTAAATTGTGATAAGTAGCCTATATGTAAAAGCAGTATTTCTGAATCAAGTAATAAGGCGATGTTTCCTGGGAAAGGAGTGGTTGAAATCCATCCCTTGTCACACAGTATCACGAACAATAAATGTAATTTTAAATCCATTAAAATGCCGCCAAATACATTAAACAAAAATATACAGAGGATTTATTCACCAGAAGATTTACAGATTTCCTGAGTAGTACATCATTATCGGA
>WEIT01039016.1:0-19745 GCA_013389985.1 Dryoscopus gambensis | reverse complement strand
AGGAGATTTCTGACATATAGTTTTGAGTAAGCCTTTCCTATTTGTAAGCTTACCAGGCGATGTATTCAAAGTCCAGGAAGCCAGTCCCATGCCTTGCTTTGGTTTGGGAACACTAGAGTGCCGTCTTTCCTGTCCACATCCTTTATGACCACTCCACCCCGTTATTTCCTGGTAGACACAAGATTATATTGCAATATTGACCCACAAGTAAAGTCTAGGGCTGTCGCTCCCTGATGGTCTAGTAATTTGACCACACCTTTCTCTCACCTCCCATATCTTGCAGGTTCTCCAGATTTATAAATTGACCCTCAAATGACATCTACCAGTTAAAAACGAATAGGCACAGAGCCCACAGAAGTGATTCTATATGTGGTTGATCTGAAATCTGATAGTATAACATCTATGCTGTGCTGTCCTATTTCCCTAATGTGGTTTCTTCACCATGCCTGTCCACTTTCTGAAGATAGAAGGAGTCCAGGATCGTTCACTTTGACATAGCTCCTTCTTTGCACCATGTGAGCTCTCTTTCCCAAGAAGCCTGCTTCCTGTCACTAGCTGAGTCAGATCCACTTGCAACAAAAGCATGCCTCACTTTCCTTCCCAGAAGATGGTCCCTTATCACATCTTTGCCATTATATTTTGAAAATGCTACACCAAACACCTGTTTACAAAGAAATTCTTGTGCTGGTCCCTTGCAGGGAAGTTCTGTGCTCTTACCATCTCACTACTTCACAGGGCTCCTTCTTAGATGAAAGTCATTTACTCCATTATTCTTCATGTTAATTACATGTCTACTCTTGATAAGATTTCGCTGACTGCAGATGTAAAAGATAACAGAGAAAGTAGCCAGTGTTCCATTCAAAATGAGTTTGCAGTTTCACACTTGGAAGCATAAAGAGATCTGAATAGGTGGCTTATTAACAGATCAGGAGGAGTCTTAATGAACTTCTATGGCTGAGAAATGAAGCAAGACTATCCCAGATTAAAAGGAACCCTTTATACAGGGAGAAGACTTAACCCTTTAAATGACTTAGCCAGGACCATGATTCTGTGCCTTTTGAAATCTTCACGATAAACTTGCAAGTCCTAAAACAACTCTGTTGAGTCCTCTTCTCAGGCTTGTACTTAGAAGCAGGAGGGATTGATTATCAGAATGTTTCCTGGTTTAAAAACAGTAGCTTTACTTTATGGAGGGCTATGGTGGCAGTTTCACTGCAAACAAATTCAGAGGAACTTGGTACTTGCACATCATGTTACACATATTGAAGAAGCTCAGCAAAAGAGAGACTCCCATAGAGAGCTTTTCTATTAAGTGACTGACCAGAGTGAAAGAGAATGAAGGGACTGGTGTTGGATCAGTTTTCTTCAAGACATATTTGAATGTGAGGGTCTTCATTCTGGAATCTAATGAAGGCAACATTAAATTGAGTGTCTCCCCAGAATCCCTGTGTTGGGGGTCTGGAGTTTTGAAGTCAGTGACTAAATGTGCATCAGCTTAAATAAAACCTAGTGAAAAGTGACACAAAATTGAATGGAATTACTGCAGCGTAGCAAGTTCACTGTAGTTTAGATTAACGCATTAGTTTAATGCATTTTAGATAGCATTTGCTGGTGGCAAAGGACACTGCTCTAGTCAGTTCCTGTAGCTCTGCTGATGTCATTTAGCTACAGTAATTCATTTGTCTATCACCATGCTAAGCTTTTCCCGGCTGCTGGTGTACCCTGGATTATGATCAGTTTTGTATTATTAGACTGCAAAAACTGACCTTTTGTTTTGCTGCACCTTTATTCAGCTTTGTAAAATGCTTTTTGGTCACTTAATACCATGCCTTGTTAATACTATCTTTAAAAAGTGGTACTCTATAGACTGACTTGAGCTCATGCCATGAATGTCCCTAGCTGGCCTGATTATTTATTCTTGCTGATCTGTACCCCAGACATATTCTTTTGTATTTCACACAGTTACAATTACAATATTATTATTTATTGACCCTATTTTATAGACCGTGAAGGAGTGAAATTGAAAAAGCTATAATGAGTGAGACTGTGAAGAACCCTGCAAACTCACTCCTGCTTTAAAAAGGGAAACTGCAGTAGGTATGGTAACAGAATCAGACTCTTTCAAGCACAAACACCACTTGTTTATGTTATTACTCCCTTTTGCAAGGGAAAATCCCAAAAGCTGAAGTAATTTTTGCAGTACAAACATAATTTGTCTTGATTTGCACATTGTTGTCCTTTTGAAATCCTGGCAACGAGAGATAGGTGTCCTGCTTTGGCTGTGGACATCTGGTCACCCTCAAATGGAGCCAGTAATGCTAATTAATTCTAGCAGTACACAATGCCTTGTTCTGTACTGTCATAATTCACTGAAGGCAGTGAAAGCTCTACCCCTCTCTGTGAGGTTGCAAGCAAGCACGTGATTGGAATATTATTTCATCTGTATTTCACGTTCTTCATTAGCCCTCATTTACCGCAAAGGAAAGTTCAATTGCTCATACTTGGGAAAAACAGCAGGTTAATTTAACTTGCTGAATAGACCTTTACCCACTAGGAAAGCATAATAGTTTCTGAAAACACCACCAGTTTTGTTTATTGCATATTAACTGCAAAGTAGTTTAAATAAACAACTACCTTATTGTCACTTATCTTCCAAAATCTCACAAACAAACAAAAAATCCAAGGCAGTACCTTTCACTTCCAGCAAGGTTTAGCTGTTTAATAGCCTTAAGTGCCTTTGAAAATACCCTATTTAATGGAAGAAATGTTTTAATATGAGGGCTAGCAAATGCTTCACATCTGCAGAAAAGGATAGTAATTTATGAGTCCCAATTGCTTTACTTTAAGAATCTGGGGGCTAAGTGGTATTTTCAGTACAAGTACCAATTATCTATGTATTCAGCTTCTTCCATCACTGGATTTATCTCCATTCCAGATTGTTGCATAACATGCTTTTAAGAGAAAATTGCAGCCAGTGGAACCCCCAAAGCTGAATGGCAAGGCATGGCTTAGTGAAAATATTATTTCAGTGATGAGTGTGATATACCAGATTTTGGCAGGGTGGGGATGATGACAACAGGGGGGCTCAATAAAAACATCTACAGACTTAATTCACATACACACCAGACCATATCTTTAAAGCAAATTTACTGGCTTTCTACATTTTCCTGTTGGATATCACCAGGTATTGTGATGGCAACAGCAAGGGGAGGTTGAGTAATAACTCAACAGTAATTTCCCTAGTGCCTGTAAATAACAAACATTGTTAGCAAATGAGTGATGGAGGTCAATGGGCCATAGAGTCATTAGATGGTTTAATGATATGCTGCAGGTTATCTCAGGGCACAGTGCTCTAATGACATTCTCAGCCTTCCCTGCAGCAAATAACCTCTGCAACCCAAGATAAGCAGTTGCATTGCGCAATACATACAATATCAAATGACCCCAGCAAGAAAATTTCTCTTCTGTTTGACATTTAACGTTCAAGTATCCATCAAAATCTGTCCTGGGAAGAGTGCTGTCCTACTTAAATCTGTTTTTGCTAACTGAGAAGCTATTAAAGGGTAGAACCCAAAAGTCCTCAGACCTATGGCTTATGGATAGAAGGGTAATAGTTGGAGAAGAATGCCTAGCAGGAAGTCTCTTGCTTTGCTTTCCTGGCTGTTCCTTGGTCTTTGCAAAGGCATAGCCCAGTGAGTAAAAGTATGAACAATATGGTCTGTTATGCGCTGGAGGTCATAGTAAAAGGTCATAGCAGACCAAGTAATCTAAGTCTTTGAATTTATGAGAACTGCTTGGTCACTTGTCAGGGGGAGGTTTAGGAGTATGATGGTAATTCATGTTATCTTGATTTAGCATCAGCATGTTCAGTAAGTATAAAAGGGTAAAGAAACTTCAGTGCTACCCTAGAAGTGGCTGTTCAGACCCTCAATCATTGAGAGTGGTATGAGGTAAAACTAGAGATGTAAGACCATGTAAAACAAAGGCATGAATGACATTTTGTCAAAGAAAGGATAAGGCATCACAGACTTGGAGTTTCTCACAAGAGACACTATAAATGAAATAGAAAATACTCACCCAAGTTTTTCCATGACAAGGAGTTTAATTGTAGACAGTATATCTATTATTTAATTGATTTAAAGTTTAATAACTAATTATTTCATAAAACAATGTTTCTTAAGCATTAACAAGTTTGTAATCTAAAAGCAAAAAAATGCAGCAGGAAAAGTGTCTGAGACTACATGGGAGATGAAGAGTAGAGGCTGGAGAACCACTGCAAGTGTTCCAGGTAAAGAAGGGAAGGCTACTCAGCAAGGTCATGAGCTGGAAACTATTTACTTCATCCGGCTTGCTACTCTCCTATGACTTGTTAGTGTGTCATCTTTTAATCTGGTGATCACTTAATGTATGACTGCAGTGGTATGAGTTCCCACCTGTTATCTCTGCCTCACCACCCAAAAGTAGTATGTATATATAGCAAGGACATTTAATAAGCTGAAGTAGTTGTTACCGCCCTAAATTTATGACCTCTTAATATAAGACTAGAGTTGTAAACTTTTAAAAATACAATTGTGTCCAAGTCTTAAATTGAAGAAGCAATATTCTGATGATGAAATACAGTCTTTGTTTCCTGTTCAGAACATAAAGGTACTATGAAATTTCCTGAGCTCAGATTATAGGGAGAGCCAAACAGTGGGTGTTTTCTACAGTAGTACTCTCTGTTTACCATCACGCTGATGAACAACTATGTGAAAAATAATGGACAAAGTTGTAATACAGGTCATCTATTTTTGATAAATGTTATGTTAGAACACTGCTGGGAACACCCATGTGCAATTTGCCTGACTTTCTGGAAGGAGGAATCGGGAAAGAAATGTGCACATACAACATTCAGAGAGCTGGTGAGACAAACATAGAGGACAAAACCTGAAGTGAAATTCAGCATAAACTATGGAGCAGATTTGTGCATTTATCAGCGTTCTAAATGGGCAGGATTTCCAAAGGGATCAACAGCTCCTATTTAGAATAATTGAACCACTTCCCTTTGGGTCAGATAATGTGATTCAGTCCTTGAAGGTCTCACTTTATCCATACAATCACAAGCCTTAAAAATTTCCGGAAGACTGCAAATAAAACTTACCATGCTTTTTTTATGGCAGCACAAATTGACAGACCAGCCTATCCTGGGTGCTGCTATGCCTATGTGAGACTTTGGCTTCCTCAGTCACATTTCACTGACATCAATCAAAGTGCACAAAAGCTATCAGAGGACAATGGACAAACAGATATGGACTAACAGCACAATCATCCAAGTTTTGTTTTCACAGTCTGACAGGCTACAGAGTTGAAGTCAGCCATCTGAAAGCTAGAAAGTCTCATAACCTCCTTACAGGGCAAAACAAGGTCTTGAGGACTGTAGTTGACAAATATAACTAGCTTTTTCTACTCTTTTTCTTAGCTATTCTGAAGTCTTAGAATGCAGCATAAAGGGGCACTCAATTCACCACTGAAATTCAGAGGCCTCCAAGCCACAAAGCCCCTTTCCAGGGTTCATTTTTTTAAACACACAACTGGCTGGGGACATCATGAAATTGCTGGGGTCTTGGGCCTTTCAGGATTAATCCAACTACTTGAAAAACAGCTGGGTGCAGATGAGAATGTGACTTCTAAAATAAAACATGCATCATGTTTGTGGATATGCACTGTCTATCTCTCACAAATGAGATTTCATCCTACTGAAACTAATGACAACCAGCAAAGACTCCGTGTCAACAAAACATTAACATACTGCAAGCAGGTTGCCAGCACATAAAATAGGGGCTTGAGGCCAGATAGCCTGAAAGGTTTAGACTACTTGGCATGGGAAGTGGAGCTGCCATGTCAGAATATGAGCAGGGAAGACACTTAGACACACCAGTCAAAACACCTAGATCTCAGACCCAGGAGCAACCTGCTGCAGCAAGATTTTTCTTCCCACTGTGATACTCACAGACATCATCAAGTTCCCCTTCACCTCTCCCCTTATAGTCCTTTACTCTGACTTGTTTTTCTCTGTAAATAATATAAATCTTTCAGAGGCTTTCAGAGCCATGCCAGAGTTGCACAGAGCAGGACCGTGCCCCTGCCAGTGCTGCTCATTTAACTACCCTGAGGAGTCAGGGAGGCCTGAGCTACAGCCAGTGTACCCCACAACAGAGCAGCGTGCAAGTGGATGTTTCTTTCTTTAAGAACCTGTGCACAGCCCTAATTTTGTGGAACAGTCTTAGTTTTAATGAAGTTCAAATTCTGGACTTCACTCAACTATCCAGTCTCAGGAATAAAAGGCAAAGAAAAGCTTGGCAGGACATAGAGGTTTGACAAAACCCCACAAGTTTATCCTTACCATGTTGCCTCCCTACAAAGCTGAGATTTATCATACCTACTGACCTTTAGTTTGTTCCACTATATTACCTCGAAGTACCTGTTTTTAAGTGCTAGAATTTCCCTCTTTCCTCCCTCCCCCATTTCTCATTGGCTAAGGATGAGGCACTAAGTGCAAGACTTGCTTCAGAAAGGCAGATTCACGTGGCATACTCTGGGGTTTGACACTTCCCAGGACACAAAGTGAAATCCACTGAAACAGCCACAGCTCAGTAAGAACAGACACAAGAGGGTTTTGTTTCTGGGGTGTAATGATAACTGTCACTGGGAGAGGAAAGAAGGACAACACAGTATGAATGACACACGCATGAGGCAGTAAACAGAGTAGTGCCAACCGTGCTTGTTTCTTCTAATTTGGACGGGATTGGCTAAAATAATTTACTTTCCTGCCCTGGAACTAGCTCTTAAAAAAAAAAAAATTTAAACTTTCTTAGCTGTAGGGCTTAATTAACTGGGATTTTATTTGGGGCAGCAGAGAAGGGGAAGATGGAGGAGTATGAGGATTTGTCTTAAATGGGAGTAATTCCCTTTAAAATCTGTCTTACTCTACAGCAATCACTCACATAATTATGTGGGATACATTCTGGTGTAACTCAACCTTTGGTCTGCTCTACACGAGGGAAATTAACCAGCAGAGCTGTTCTGTAATAACTTCCATTATTGCTATTTTGGTATAATTTAACTATTCTGGAATAACTCCCCAGTGCAGACATTCAGCTCCAGAATAAAAGCAATTTTATTCCAGAATAATTACTTTGCTTCCAGGAGGGAATAATCATTCTAGAATAAAGTCACTTTTATTTCAGAATCAAATATGCAGGGAGATACTTGGGCATAGCTCCCCAACAAAGTTATTGTGTTGCCAGTTAATTTTCTCATGTATGCAGAAATGTTAATAGCCTTCAGCAATGATATGTCTTGTTATATTTATCTGTGTTTATATCCTAATCTGCATAAAATTAAACACTAAGATCTGGTGGAGAATGTGTTAAGCTGTGTGAACTTTCTTTTTTACCTTGTCACACACAGACAGTTCAAGATTTTATAATAAACACGTATCTAATCTGAAGAAAAGACAGAATGTTGAAGTACTTTCCTCTGCATAAATTGTATGATATGTCAGTGCAATCTGAAGTTTATTTCCAACAGTTTGCAAAAATAGTCAAACAAAAAAACAAGTATACATGCATGCACAAAACTATTTTGAATTTCAGAATTGACTTGGTAAACATGTAAAATGACTGTAAAGGCAACTTTAAAGCAATTATATGGAACAGACCCTCCTGGTAGCTGTGCTAAGGCACATGGAGGACGGGGGGGTGATTTAAGACAGCCAGCACAGCTTCACCAAGGGCAAGTCCTGCCTGACCAACCCAGTGGCCTTCTGTGATGGAGTGACTCTAGCAATGGACAAGGGAAGAGCTATGGATGTCATCCCTCTGGACTTCTGTAAGGCCTTTGATGCTGTCCTGCATGACATCCTCCTCTCTAATTTGTAGACATAAGGTTTTGATGGGTGTTCACATCTGGAGAGCAGTCAATACCTCAATGTCCAGAGGGAGATAAGTAATGAGTGCTGTCCCTCAGGGGTCTGTATTGGTATCAGTAGTGTTTAATATCTTAATATCTGTTTAATAACTTAATAGCTGATTCTAGTTCAGACTACAAGTCAGCAGAAGTTTGGAGACTCTTCCCTACCTGGCTAGCCAGAGACTTCTGAACCACTTTGATGTCAAAAGAAATGTTCTCATTGCATCTCAGTCAAATCCTAACTCTGGGACAGGATGCAAATTAATAAGCATTTAATGAGAATTTTTCAGTTCCCCTAGTTTCAGTTACAGGAAACTGCACATAAAAGCAAACAAACAACAATTTAACTTAACCTTTAACAACTTTTAGTCTATAAATTCAAAGATTAAATACAAAAAATTAAAAAACTATAGGACATCTGTTATGTATAAACAATGCTGTGTTGTTTCAATTCAGATCAGAAAGTGAAGTTGGTAAACTGGTATTTATTTGAGGTTAGGAATGTTCTTTCACAGTTATTCTGCCGTCTGTGAAAATCATCTATTTTGAGTAGGATCCTGACAGTTTCTGAGCTTCTTCTGTCAGGCATTCAGCACCTGTCAGAAGCAAACTCTTAGGTACTTCTTTTTAATACATAAATTTATATATACTCTATGTTAAGGGAGTTGGCAGATAGACAGACTGCTATGTATTTTGAAGAAATAGCAAATTGTTCTTCCGCAGTGTAGTTATAGGCTGCTTTCATGGTCATTAAAGCCTATTTTAACTTTATCCAATAATTTTCTTCCATTTGTATTGGAAAATCTTAGACTGAAAATTGTACCAATCATGCTGAAAATGAATAAGGACACCTCTGCAAAGTCTGAGAAAGGACATTTAGGATTATTCTGGATTTATGGGAATAAATTTTGCCTGGATTTTAACCATCTGTTCTTCAGTTCACATTTTCAGTACTATCACCTTGGGATCAGGTGGCTGTATTCAGAATGCAGAGTTTAAATTAATTAAGAAGTTGAACGGGATTGGTTGAGGATCTTTTGGGGAAGTTGATTTCAAAAGCAAAATGTCCAGTTGTATGTCTGATGCCCACCCTGTTTTTAAGTTTGTCAAGACACAGAGTACACTATTGTCACATGACGATCTAAGTTGATTTGATACACAATCAAGTCTTGGTCTCCAGATCTAATCTAGAGTGTATCTTCTGCACATCTTTCATCCTATAATTAATTCAAAGTCCATCTCAAAATGTCCTACCTGGAAAACATGAGTTATTAACTTTATTGAAAAATCAACACTTTACAAAAAAGGAGATCTCCTCTGGATAATCAGCACAGTTACAAGGGTAAGGAAGAATGTATGCATATATACATTTAAAACTAATTACATTCTAATCCATTTCATTCAGAGTTGTTTTCATTTGACAGATGGAGAGAATTTTGCAAACAGTATTTGAACCAGCAGTTCTAAGCAGCTCTTTCTGGCTATACATTTTGGTAAGAGTTAGACCTATAAAATGATCTCTATGGCATTACTGTGCTCTCTCAGAAATAGTTTTCTGAATGCTAAAAATGGTAAGCTAACTTTCCAAATTAAAAAAAAAATAACTCCAACTAAAAAAAATCAATATGATGGGCCACTTCCTTGTCAGATTATCTTTCTGTTTTTCACAATGAAGCCTGACACTAGCACACTTGTTCTGGTTTTAGTTTCATCATTCAAAAATAGCCCATTTCTTTTGAGTTTTGATTGCTTTCATTTTGCCTGGAAATTTTGCATTTCAAGTGAGAATAGGGGTTTTTATCCCAGATTTAAGAGCCATCTTGAAAAAACATCTTTCTTGCTGCAATAATTTTACTTTAAAGCTGAAGTAACATTCATTGCATTTCATAAATCATTATTTTTACAAAGCTTAATATTAGTTTACTATACCAGTAAGAAAAGGTAGCAAACGTGTGTGTATTGAGTATGTGCTCTTCACAAAGAGAAAATATAAATTTTAGGGCAAAATTAGTGAATCATCTAAGGCCTGATAAGGGATTTAGGGCTCTTTTTAGACATATGGTTGGTAACAGCCCACTCTGAACAGTGATCCTGCCATCTGCAAACACAGTCCTGCACTCAGACCTGCTAAAAAGCACAACAATTTCATAATCCCTGTTTTTCAGTAACTTGCCTGGGATATTCCTGTGCATTTCCAAAGATAACAAAATTGCTGCATTTACAATGCAGACTGAGAGTGATCCTAGAGTTTAGTGAAGTGGTAGAGCAGACGCACATATTATTCCAGTGTTTTCTGGCTAGAAATATGTTCTTGTGTTTTATCATTTTGAGTCCAGTGCTTTGTGAAGTGTCTGATTTGCTGTGTGAGAGCACTACCTTCACAGCCAATCCCGAAAGTCAGATTTATGGATTATAATGCAGTTACCATTTGACTGGCATTTCTGCATGATCAGAGTCAAGCCAGAGTTCTACTGATCTGACAGACTGATGAGATGCCAGCAATCCCAGCCCATGTGCCTACATTTCTCCTTCCAAATGGCCAAAAAATTTCAACTGGAAAAAAAACCTAACTGTGTCATTTAGAAATATCTGAATCTTCCATATCCAAAATTCATGAGTTTGTATTATTTAAAACCTTTTCTTCTAAGTCACCATCGTTCTTGAAAGCTTTGAGTCAAATCATGAAAATATATACAGTAAAGTGAGGAAAAAACAAGATGTAACTGGATGAAAAAAAAGGGAGAAAAAATTTACCAACTTGCCCAGAGATCAGAAAGATAAATCCAGCTCAATTCAGACTGTGCAAGAGCGCTCCTTTTCATCTTTGTCACATACAGATCTCAATCTTAACCCACTCGGTTGTAGGTCATAGTCATATGCTCATAGTACCTATGAATACATATGGTCAAAGTGTGGGGCTAGAAGTACTTAGGCAGCAAATAACTGTCTGATTTCTTCCTAATTTTCCCCCAAAATCCTTGCAAGGGATATGAGGTACACTGCTGGGTGGTATGGCAGAGCTTATCCAAATGCTCTCCCTAATAGAGGCAGCACCACCCTTGCTCCAGTCTATACCTGCCTTATGATGCTTTTGGAAGCATAAAGGCACAAAAGGTCATTGTAAGTGGTTGACAAGGGAATACTAAACTTTGGACAAACCATAATTTCTTCAGTCTCACCTCCAAAGCCCAGCTGGATATATTAAAGGTTGAAGAATGGAAGAGACTGGTCTGGTATGGACTCTGCTCATCGTGGACTTTTTCCCCTATACTTTGGAAAGGATTTACAAGAAGTAAATTTAGCAGCTGGCTGGAGCTGCATTATCACAGCGGTGGGAAATTCGGTGGGTATCATCAGATTTTTGTGAACTAATGTCAGGCTTCCTGAACTGCTGCTTTATTTGTGCCCTGTGGGAATGCAGCCAATATTGTCATGGTATCGCTGAGGCAAATCACAGAACAAAACCTGCTGCTGATTTCCTGTTTCATACTCCCTATATGCCACCCTGTTGCCAGTGATTTCATGAAAAAGATATCACAGCCCATCCAGATGCACTGGACTCCTGATTTATACTTCATTACAAGGCACCTCCATCACCCCATCTACTTGCCTTGCCCTATTATGCATGCATGATTTCGATTGAAAAAAGAGAAAATAGAAAAAGAAAAAAGATACTCCACTTTCAAAGACACTCTGCATGTCTGCATTTTCAGGGAGAGTTTGCATCTTAAAAATTTCCACTTATCATCACTAAGCACCCTTTAAAAATTGGGACTTTATTAGGGAGACTATTAATTTTTAGGTATTCTGGTCCTGTATAGTTAAAACTCAGATGTCCCAGACTGTGGAAAAACCACCCCCAAACTGTCCATTTTCCTGTCTAGTACAAGGACTTTACTTTTGCAGACTGTCACACATGCAATGCACCTGCCCTTGCTTCACATCCTGACTACCCTGGTGAAATTAAAATGCATATTTCCTTCCCTGGATTTCCTCTTGATGCCTCTCCTCCTGTGACAATTAGCTGTACTAGTTCAAGAAGCAGCCTGTGCAATAGAGAGTGACACAGAATAATGTGTCATGTCAAATATATTAAGCATTTTAAGACACCACAGACCTGGAGGATTTCAGACAAAAAGAAATGATTGTTTGAATCCTAAAAAAAAAGTTATAAAAAACCACAGGGAATTTGAGCTTTAATAGTGCCTGTGATTTGTCTTTGAGGTGGAGGGATGTGCACAGTTATGGCTGTAATGTTAAGATCATAACTGCCATCAGCTTTTTAATAGTATTGTTTTGAAAGATCAAACGTAATGTTGTGTGCTTTGGAGGTTTTTCACTCGTTTTTTTTCCTATGGACATTGATGACAGCAGCAGGGTTAAGCCAAAAGATATCAGTAACTTCTGGTTACCTCTGCCAAGTGACAGTGAAGTAGGATTTTCCTTGCTTTAGCTTCATGGGTTCCCTGATTTTGCTGTGATGCTGTGTGGCTGCTGAATACACGCAGTGCTGAGGGCTGGTGTACAATGGGGGTCTGGAAAGCTGAACCACCTAGAGGTTTTTAACCCAAATTCATGTAGAAGTATGAAGGTCAAAGGCCTTGTGGTGTGCTAAGTTACATGGATAGGCCAGAAACCTCCCACAATATCTTCCTTTTTGCCAGGAAATTTATTCCCAGAATCCACTAACAGCACCAGTGTCACTTAGAGTAGCTAGCAGGCAGAACAACATTCTTACCATCTACATTTCTTTTTGGTTGGTTTTTATATTAGTGAATCTGCTGCTCTGATGAAGACTCATTTTTATTGTGTGATGAAACACTAAAGCTTGCCACAAAAACACTGCCTAATCATGAGAAAGAGAACCACTAGGGAGAAGGCAGTGAGGAGAAGCTCCAGTGCGGCTGAAGAAATCCAGTGGTTGTTTTGGTATGAAAATTAATTGATGTTTGAGGGAAAAGAGGATTTGTTAAATTTAGCATTAGTAAGGCTGTTCCACTGGATTTGATTAACACCCTATCTTAGGTGAGTGTAGCGGGTTCAGTTCAAAACCGGGCAGAAACACCAGTTTCGTGTAGTGGTTTAGTTTGCCTTTTTACCTTCTGTGAGATAAGAATCAGGAGAAATGCAAAGCAGGCTCCATATATTAAAGAATATAAAGAAAATGTATTAATAGAACTAAAAGAAAAAAATAAAAAGGAATTACAGCAAAGCCCTTTTTTCCCTCCAGCACCTCTCCTTTTTTACCCAATTCGCACAAAGGAAAAAAAACCCATGGGGCTGGTCAGTGTTGCTATTCTTAAAAGTCTCTTCATCATTTGGGAAAAAAGAGTTTTCTTCTGCCTAACGTGGTTTTCAAACTGCTACCTGCAACAGTCTGCCCCCCAAAAAACCTGTTGCAGGGAAAACATCTCTCCCATAGAAAAACTCACGGTCTAACCATACCGCAGTCATGGGCCCATAGACATAGAGTTTCAGTCTTTTTCAAAGATGAGTTATTCTGGCCTAAAAACAAAGGCTCTCTTCTTCATCAAGTCTCTATAAGCCTTTCACTGCTTCTTCATAGCCTGGCATAGGCACTTCTCACATCTCCATAGGCCGCACTTGAATTTCCCATCTCCCCATGTACTTCAAATAGGATTATAGAGACAGAAGAGTCTGTGACGTTACAGTCTTCACCACGATCTGCAGAAATCATTTTGAAGCCACACGTGAAAAAGCGCACCTCCACCTCTTTTTCCCCGCCGCCATCTTGACTCCGTCCCAGGTGATGCACTTTCTCTTTCTTTCTGACCTAGGGGGCTGCCATGTTAAGAAATCGATCTTGTTTGGGCTTTATATTGAGGAAAGCCTCCCTCCTTTTAAGCTGTTGGCTGCACAGTGTTTTCTTTGATCAGCACAAACTGTGCTGGTTGCAGGGAAACTCCCTGACCCGCCGGCAGTTTTGTGTGGGGCCGCGCCAGCTGTGTGGAGGGGAAGGGACGCTTGCTGGTCCCAGAAGCTGTGCCGGGTGGTCTCAGCTGCTCAGCAACCCATAGCTGCTTCTTAGTTGCCTGTTGGTTAAGGCTAATCCTGGATGCCCCTGGAGGCGGCATGGCTTTTTTCCTGGCAGCTTTCTGCCCTCACCGGGGAAGGGGGCCTGGCCCAACCCGGGCTGGCCTGGGCCAGCCTGCTCCTCCGACCCCCCGACCCCTCCAAATGTCTGTTTAACCGGCCTTCCAAGTGGTTTAAATATATAGATTTCAAGAAGCGTCATTGGTTTAAACGACTGTCAATCAACCCAGGCTTAAACCGCCACAGTAAGAAAGAACAATTCTGTTTACCAGAAGTGGGCCCCAAAATTTCCTGCATGACCAGAAAGAATACCAGCTTTGAGACAAGTTTTGTACATGAAACCAAAGGAAGCAACACTTCAAGCCTTTATGAAAGTCCAGGGACTTTACATTCACACAAGCCATGTTACTATAAAAAGGGAGAGTTTGCAGCACTCATAATTTAACCTTAGTTTCCCAAGGACTTCTGAGGAGTCATACAGAAAATATTACTAGATGTCCTTGACTGAAGCTTAGAAGAAAAATTTAAAGTGGTATCAGTCTGCAGAAGAGAGATCAGTCTCAACATGTTGGAAACAAAGCTCAGTGCTCAGTGGACTAGATTACCAGATCACAGATCACACAGTCAAAGCAAAACTTAGAGGGCATGACAAGCCTTAAAAATTCAGCTGATACTGGACTAAAGAGCATGAGAGATTTCTTGCTTCTTGCACTGATCACAAACTAAAGTAGCATCCAATCTTGAGACAGAGCTAAAAACACATCTTGAAAAAGCAAAGGTTGTTGCTTCTGTAGAATATGGAGGAGGGTGAAAATATGCCTGAAATCAGGCTTCATAGAGATAAAATGTACTGTAGAAGGACAGGAATCCACATTAAAAAAAAATAGATAGACAAAAGCTAAACTAATTGTAAATCTGAAAATAATAAAGCCATGGCAACTTTCCAGTATATATGAAAATGCCCCAGGGAAAAGTCCTAAAACAAATATTTTCAGCATGAATAAGGTTTTGGGGACAGGAGAAAAGGTAGAATAAAGAACACAGTAAGATTATGTACATATAACTGTGCTGAAGAGAATATAGGATCCATGACCCAACATTGTCAGATGTGTGTATGCTCCATAAGGATCCTGCAATGTTCTCCCAGCAGCTGGAGTGAAACCTAAGTGTGAATACGGGTGCTTCTTCTCAAGATTTGCCTTCTTTGTAGAAGCAGCACTCTGAAGAAGGGAAAGACTTTAGGAAGAACGAGAAACGCCTTTGATGTCTTCCAATACAGTGCACAAAGGGGATGGAGAGCAAGGTTATGTTTCCTCTAGCCCAGTTCTACCTGCTCAAAAATAAGTTCCCCAGGCTGAAACCAAATGGATTTATCCACAGTCAGTCCTAGGGAAATGTGTAAATTAATCTCTGAAAAGAGGCATCTAGCAAAGTTCCTTGACAACAAAGGGAGTCCAGAGGACATCTCAGGTTATGTGTCTAATATGAAGATGAGTAAAATCAGCTGGGATACATCCCATGAAGAGTTTTGAAGATTCAAATGTTGTGTAGGGAGCCAAAGCATCAAACAGCATTGGCAGAGGTTGCTGACTGGAGCAGTATGGGACTGAACCCCACAAGCTTCTTCAGATGTACCCAAGAGTGATTATTGCATGAACTATATTTCTGTACTAGCTTTCACTGCAAGGGGTAAGTGTAAAATAATTCCCCCATTAAGGGCTTGAAAGATTTTGATTTGAGCCAGTAGCTGTTAGAGCTCCAACTTGTTTTACATGCTCTAGAATAAGTGAAGCAACACATGAGCCTCCTTAGTTATCATGCACAATGAACAAGCCCAGCAAATTCAGTGTTAAACGTGAGAAAGCTCAAACGCACCAAGACTTGGCAGTGCATACTCTTGGCTCAAATGAAATTTTAACTTGTCCCTTTGGAATACCATGCAATACCACTGTCATTTCAACAAGAGCACTTGAATACCTTTGACCCAGATGAAACCAAATGACTGTGGTAAAGACACCATGGTTTATTTCCCTGTCTTCCCCTGGCATCAGCAAAGAGAAATTATCTTGCATGGCTGCTCTAATTATGCATGCCCACACCATGAAACTTCCCTGTCTTTTAAGCAGTCTAGTTTAATTCATTGGAACATGTAAACTAATCATTTACTCGTAATGCCTTGAAAAATTCACCCTGTGCCCAGAGAATAAGTCTTGTCAGCTTGCAGAGCTTACACTGTGGTTTTATAACCCCAGCCCTTTGTTAAGGACAAAACTCAGCTGCACGATGCCATGAGCAAGAGCCTCCAAAGTCTAGAGCAAGGTTTCTGTGCTCAGAGTCCACTGCAATGCCCCTTCCCCAAGCCTAATATGAAAGAGTTTATTTTCTCTAAGTCTTTTACTGCTGTTGACTGACCATGTCATGTCTTCATTTAATAGCTGCGGCTTCCGCTAAGTTTATTTACTTGCCCCTGAAGCTTTGAATGAAGGACCGCTTACATTTAATTACTTTATAATGCAGCTTGAATAGTAAATGTGTGTCTGCTAATTGATAGCTCCTTCTCAATGAGGCTTTGTATCTTATCCCTGCCTGTCCCCTCGGGTGCTCTGGGTAACTTCATTGTTAGGATTGCTGATTCAAATAGAAAGGGTACAGGAAATTCAGATTCTATACTGTACAGCGTAGCCCAGTAAATGTGCTCCGCATCTGACTTCCAGGGAGGTATGTTCAAAGGGGAATAAACAACTGTGCTGATGACAGAAGCACATGGATTGCTTGTCTGAGGCTAGGTTGCCATTGCCTACCCATCCTTTACAACATAACCTTTGTTTAAAATAGATGTAGGTGAATTAATCAGGTCAACTGAAGACTGAAGCAGATAATCAGCACTCCAGAAGCATTCTCAAGGGACAACTGTCCACCAGGAGAAACATCAGTGTTAACTTTGCCACTAAGCCGAGTAACAATGAGCCCAGACATTGTAAAGAAAACTTTGGAATTGTGAAAAATCTTCAACCACGGATTGCTTCGTTCAATAAGCACAAGCATCATGCTGCTACCCAGGAAATTAACTGCTGCTTTCTACTCCTGCCTGGGATGGGGCCCTCTCAGACATGTTTTCCACTTCCTAGAGGAGTGCTCAATCTTCACTGGACCTTAGACTGTTCAGGAGAAAACAACAGTTCTGAAGGAGGGAAAATCAGTACTGCTTGGACATAAGATAATTAATAATTTAGGGCCCATGCATATGGCCAGGTTTTTGCCCAAAGGAAAATGATCTTGCTGAAACAGAAATAAGCATTATGCATTGTTTAAATGGGAACTCAATATTTGACGATAAAGTCTTTGCTGCGAAAAGTTTGGGGAATTATTCAGGTAGAAGCAGTGGCTGCTGAGGGATGTTTCAGGACATGACACAGCACCCAGAGACTTGGATGAAACTTTTCACATGAAGTGCTAAAGAGGTGGGCTGTGCAGTAGCAGAGACAGGCTATTTAGTATGCCTGTGACTGCTACAGGACTCAAAATGTTTTCCCTTTGGGAAAAGAAAAACAAAAACAAAGCAAAAAAAGGTAGACATTTCTGGACATGTCACAGACAAGCAAGTGTACATGGGTTATTCTTGTACTCTGAAGTTTTGCACTGAATGCTTGATAGGAATACTCTAGGAAAATCAGGAGTGCGAGTATAAACCTTACAACAATTTCCAGATGACTGAACCTATAATTTCACTTAGAAAGCCTGTTATGTAGTGCTTGTGTTATTCCAATACATGTAAAATCAACATCGTGCTAGGCACTACATTAGAGAGTATTCAAAAGCAATTGTCCAAAGTTATTTGGGGGCTTGGCATAAATTGCACTCTTAAAGACAAAGGAAAAGCTTGCTCTTTGTGTCATAATATAGGAAGTAGACTTGAAATTACCTCCTTATAATGTGGTCATAAGCTCCAAATACATGGCAGTGTATCCATGAAGTTTTGGAACCTATTTCTTCTACTCTGGAAGTACATAGAGATTTATGTAGCATCCTTGCTTGTACTGAGTATTACATGAAATATTTCTGGTTTGCTGGAGCAACTGATAAACAATACCAAGCTTCCACTTTTATATCAGGATTTTCAGTCTTCTATGTACAGAAAATTATTACCGCATAAGGATTTAACCAGACAACATTTTCAAGCAAAAGCAGGCAGACATTCTTGCCAGAGATCAAGACTGGTCAAAAACACATTCACAGTTTATTTTACTATGCTTTCTAAACTCTCTGCAAGTCAGATGAATTGCCAGGCAGGTTTCTGTTGTTCTTTTTTAAAAAACCTCTTCTTCAAAAGCCCTCTTTTTGCTTTGTAGTTTCAGTGGAGATAAAACAACTGTGCACATCTGTGCTTTTCTAGTTACTGTATTTATTTGTTTTGTTCTTGCATTTCTTCCTTATTCTTTGCGTATCTGCCTGAACTGTGATAGAAATTGCTGTGCTCAAACAAAGTCTTCCTGTCTCCTTGTCTTTCTCTTTTTATCCTTTTCATATGACCTTGGCATATTTTCTTCTCTGTTGTCATTCCTAAATATTGTTTTCTCTTTCAGGTTCAACTTTTTTGACTTCTTTGCTCCCATCATCACTTTTATGATTCTTATTTTAAAGGCCATCATAAAAATCTTTGTTTTCTGTTTTATGTCTCTGTCTTCCCTTTCCTTCTTGTAAAAACACTGACTGTTTTCTTGGGAAGCTGTTAGGTGTCATTTATTTTCCCTTTGTTTCCCCTACACTATAGCTTTAGGTAACAGAGGATATGTAACAAAATATACATGGTTTTGAAACAACTACATACAATTGAATTAAAATTACAAGAGAAAAATGAGGAAAAATAGATTCTAGTGAACTACATGACAAAGGGCAGATGCCGTTCACTTGTTTTGGTACTGGACCTTGCTGACATCTAACTTTGCAGGTCTAGCCTTATAGACAGGAGGCTTTGCAGCATTCAGCTCTTAGAGCTTAGGATTTTAGATGTCCTGCTGACAGCCTTTCCTCCATCTATTCTGGTTTCCACCCTCTGGTTTCTGAGCTGCAGCTATCGCTCAGCCTTTCATTTTACATTGAATATGATAATAAAAGGATTTCTGACATCAAAAAAAGCACGGTCACAATAAACAGGTATTCTCCACTTGGTCAGAAAACACCAAAGGTTTTTAAATTCATTCCTTCCAGGGGCAAATGCCTTACCATAATGCATCGTCATCCCCAGAATATATCTTTATCAGAAAGTTAATTCTAAGATGACACCATTTCTTTTGTTATTGGTGATCATGTCTGGATAAATGGAACAGAATATTTCAATTGAATATTCAGTATTTGCAAGCATGGGTTCCAATTATTTTCTACCATTAATTTTTTGGATACAAATGATTAGAAATGCTNACAAGATTTTTAAAAGAGCATTAATTCATTAATACTTTCTGTAGTCTAACTGAATACTTTCTAGTAATCAACAGATTAAACATTACACTTTGCAAACTGCTCCACTTCCTGAATGAATCATTACATGAAATCATGCAAGCTGGTGTACTTCATAAGCTCTTAAACTTTAACTTTCATAGTATTATGCAGTGACTGTGTTTAATGTAAAAAAGAGAGCATCCTTACTTAAAAAGCCTGCACCCATTCCCCAACTGCTGTACATCACTCAGCATTGACTATCCAGGATGACTGCCCAAACCATTAGGAAAGAAGGTCACATCTGT
>WEIT01039015.1:83440-102487 GCA_013389985.1 Dryoscopus gambensis | reverse complement strand
ATAATTCTGGTTTGGGCAAACTTTGGTCTCTCCTTGAGTAGGTTCATCTGTTTGGAAAGATCTTAACTTGAAAGAAGAATCCCATGTTGAATGTAGGTCAGCAATGACATGCTGTAGAAGGACTGCCAGGGAACTATAAAGAGGGATAAAGCCTTTGAAGCACAAGAAGTAAGTAATCTTTGGTTCTTCTCAGAAATGTACTCTTTTCAGTACTGGGCATAACATATTCAGAAAGAGAGAGAGTCCAAAGGCAAACAAGCGTGATCAGATGCTTTGAATATATGACAAGTGCGTGTGTGTGTGTATGTGAAGAATGCAAAGCTGTGTTGGAGTGTGTTGGTAACTTAGAAATAAATAAAAGAACTTTGCAGAATGGAAGGAAATAATCTGTTTTTTGTGTTCATTGTGGAGACAAGAAGGTGTCTTTATGACCTGTGACTGCACTATTATTATTGGACAATAGAAATTTTTTTCTGAGGTGAGGATAGTAATCAGTGTGTTTTCTACATATCAAAGAATATTTGAACATGCTCAGATCTTCCACTAGAGAACAGAATTTGGTCATTTGAAAATCCCTCTCAATTTGTGAATGCATTTCAGGGCATTAGACAGCACACTAAGTAATGTTTCTAGATTGCTCTGACAAAAGTACAGGAACATCATCCGATTTCTAGCAAGTGCTCACTGTCACAGATTCAGAAAAAAGAACAAGGAAGGCCTGGAAGAGATGTCTAATTTGGTACTTCAGGGAAGGCACACACAGACCTAAGAATAAGCTGCTATATGTTGTTAGAAGGATGCCACTGGCAAAAGAAGGAGCACATGCAGGATGATACTTCTGGGTCATCATAATCCAGTGGTATCACCATTTAAAGTGATGTGCCTTGTCACAAGGCAGAGAATACAGAAAAGATGAAAGAACATCTCAGCTGTAGCTGGTAGGATTTCCTATATTCTCATTTTGAATATGCCCAAAGCAATACTTCTGGAAATCTCTTTTTTTTGTGTCAAATGAGACAGGGAACAGACATCTGGTCTTTGAACTAGTTTAAATTTGGCTGAAAGTTGAAAGTTTCTGTGAAGCTTTTGGTTCAGACAGATCACAATTTTCCATTAAAAAGCCACCTCATAAGAAAATTCTGAGTGAGTTCCTTCTCCAGTGCCATCAGGGGAGGAAATGGGAATGCAGTGTAATTGGAAACAGTCTCTAGTAGTTCAAGTGCTGCAAAAACCATCTGTAACTGAGTTGTACTTCAGGCCTTTATTCCCTCTGGGTTGCTTGCTTGTAGTGGTACCAGGGTAATAGCACTGCATTGGTACAAAAAACCACTCTGTATGCCTAGAAGCAACACAAAATGCTGGGGGTAAATTGACTGATTTGTATATGTTACTCTTCTGGGAACGCAGAATAAGTTTTGCTGCAAGTTTCATGTAGCCATGGTTGCATGCTATACCTTTAGGAAATAAGAGTCTTGAGGGAGTACAGAGTCAATTTAATTACTATTTTGTTTGTTGTTTCAGCTTAATTGCTCTGTTTTGTTATGTGTATATTAGCACTCATCTCCCTGTCATCAGATGCTTAACGGGATCTAAGGAAGTCTGGTGTATGCAAGTGAAGTGAAGTGCAAGCTTTAACACAGGCTACACCTTCTGGCACTGTGGGATGAATCAATCTGTCACTTTTCATTTAAAATAATAGACTGGACCTTGGTCAAAAATACTACCAGTACAAACAAATGGCATCGTTGATGGATCACTCTGTTGCCAATAACCAGTGACAAATACCTTACTATTTTTCCTTAGCTTGGCAAAATCCTCTCTTTTGATTAAAGCTGGCAACTATCAGGATAGAAGGACATCTGAAATACTGTACCTGATAGATACTCTGATGAAATGTGTCCCTAATGTGCTGAATCCTATCTTTTTCCATAAGAACTGTGACTCCTTAGAGGGTTGGTTGATTTTAAGATGCCTCTTCCTAGTACACTGATGATTGCTCAGATATGGAAGCAGTACCTGAGTCATCCCAGCTTACAACTCAGCATTTTAAGGAAATTTGACTTTAGCATCTGTCTAAAAAAACCAAAAAGTACAAAAGTAAGACAGGAGCTGCTGAAGAAGCAGTAGACATTGGTGTCGTGGAGAAAGAGCTGACTGCCTGATGCAGTAACCTGGTGTCTTCCCCTAGGTCAGGTCACCTTCCCTGGGAATCAGATCCCTACAATTACAGTTGCTGGGCTGGTTTTGTACTGTACCAGGATTGAAAGGTACAGTGTGTCATGCTTTGTGAACCAGCCTGAAAATTAGTCTGCACCATTAAAAAAAAAGATTCACAATGCTAATGTTTCATTGCCTCAGACTCATTTTCTCCTTAGGGATGGAAAGGACATTTGCATATGCGTTGATTAAATGGAATGTATTTATTATTTCAGATACATTCACACTGAATTGTTATATTTTAATCTAGGCTGTGCAGGGTTCTGGGGGGATGCCAACAAACACAATATGTGTCTAGATCATTAAAAATAATTTAAGTGTGCTGGAAAAGAAGTGTAGAAGTGATTGCAGGATGTTCTGTATTTATTCCATTGTAATGATAAACAATTGTTGGTTTTCTCAGTTTGTAAGTCAAAAGGCAGGTTTTAAATATGTCAGCCTTCAGTCTGGGCTCTGTAAAGTAAATTGAGTAATATTTGTCTAACATTTAGTCCTTGTTACCACAAACTCAAGCTTCTCACATAAATTCGTCCAGACGACCCCTGAAAGTCCCCTTAAGGTAGGTAAATATTGTATCCATATTACTAGTGGAGAACTGAAGTGTAGGGCAGGCTGAAAGTAATTGACAGAAAGTACCTATAAAGAAAGGGCTTACAGACAGTCTGCAAATCCTAATCTCAGAATATTGCTGAACATTGTTGATGTTTAAATCACTCTAGGTGATTTCTTCATTGACAAACTGTCTCTGACTGAATTGATCATGTCTTCTGGAGCCAAACATGGTTTACTATCCTTAATGCAGAGAGTTAAGATGTACAATGACAAAGTGCCATTTTTATATTAAAGCAGAATTCTAAGTAGAATTTTGCTAAAACACCATCCTGTTTTGGTATTTGGGGAACATCAAAGGAGTTAATGGCTGAAAAGATTAAAGATCTGTTGATCACTAATAATTTCTAATGTTTTTTGAACTGTACTTAGGGCTCACAAAATCTGCTGCTGGAACACAACCATATGTGAGCTGGAAAGCAGTGGCTGTCAGAGAGCTCAGAGCACTATAACATGACAGTTCAGAGGGGAAGGTAAAAGAGCTCTCTCTCCCATGCCAAACAGTCTTGTGGCTTAAATCGAGCTACCTACTGAAGTACAGTGGCCACTTAAAAGAGAAAGGCCACATTGGAAAGGAAAACTAAGTTATATTATTAAGGAAAGAGATATAAAAATGAAATTGCCACATTCTTGCTTGGTTCAGTATGTATGTTTTCCTGGTCCTAAGCATAATGAAGCCCTCAGTAGGGCTATCAAAAAAATCAATATATAAAATATCGCTGCTAAACTCTCCATTGGTCTCTGTACTCGCACGTGTACTAGCCCCTTTTATTCCTTCCTTCTGATGTCAGAAAACGGTGATATGAATTAGATAAAGCCAAATAGAAATATAGGTACTATGCAGCAGGATTATCCTAGAACTATTACATGAATTGGCTGGTAGGACAGCTTTGCAGTACTGTTTTCTGCATGGTAAAAGGGTGGTTAAGCCTTGTCCAGCAAGACCATGAATTGCAGTTATTTGCAAGTGGGTAGATAAGAGTCTTGAAGACCAAGGTCAAGGCTACATCTTGATCCTCTCAAAGGCTAAACTTTAGGACCTGATCATCAAATTAATTCACAAGAATTTCTTGTCCTAAATACATTTTTTAGGTCATTCTCTGAATGTCTCCACTAGTTTGGTTAATTACAGGGAAAGACAGTGATAAACACTTGTAAACTCTTCAGATTGTTCAGTAAATGCAATTAGTGTTGTGAAATAAAGGGGGTCTTGTCATGTACAAGATCTGTTAGGCTGCAAAAACAGAATAAACAAATGGTCTATATACCAGGGGCTTGCAGATAGCACAGCTATGATGTTCACCCATTAAAAAATCATTGGGGGAAAAAATTATAAAGCATTGGATTATCAGTAAACAAGAGTACTACCCAGAATTTTATTTATCTCAGGAATGCTTTAGTCACTCTTAATTCAATCAAATCCTAGAGAACACACATTTTTTTCTCCCATCAAGGTAATTTAGTGCCTTAGATGTTTCACAAAGTATCAAGTGAATTACATACGTATGAGTCTCCCGGAAAGCCTTTGAAGGAAGGGTACTAATGTTCTCGTTCTTGAAATAATATCCTCATATTGTCACAAGGTATTAATGAAATTGACATTTTTCTTTCCCAGGACTGGATTTTTGTGGGCATTGCTCATCTCCAGCCATTTGTCAGCATCTGTTAGGGCACTCTAACTCACATTCGCCACCTTGAAACACTCTAATCATGGTGGCAGATTCCTGTGGTAGAATCCTGAGAGCGGTCACTCGTTCAGGTTAGGATGGGGGTTGCTGTGGGGCTGACACAGGGCAAGGGGGTCAGTGAAGCAGTTGTTGCAGTGGACCTTTGCGCATCCCTCTGATCAGCGAGAATGCTCGAGATGGTTGTGTTGGATTTTGGGCAATTCTTGAACATGTATGTGAAACAGCAACTAAGTCAAATCTTTTCAAGTGGTCTCACCATTGGAACATGGTTAAAATGGTTATTTGCTATGTGATATATCTGTTTAAATTGGTCTCAGTTACCATATATTGGGATCAAGGGTGTTGTTACACTGAAACAGGGGTTGTTAAGGCCAAAGACTGTGTTGGACTGGTATGCAATTCACCATGGATGCAGCTGACAAAACAGGAAACAATAATAATTTATGCTTCCTGGATCTGAATTTTTCTTTTTGATAACATTTCAGTACTAATAGAGCAGGATTTAATAATTGCAGTCAATTACAGGCCTTAATTAAATGCTAGTAAGCACTTATTACTGTGACAGAGAAATGGAAATAGTTACCTGATAATTTAAGAGTGGTTTATAGGCTCCTGAAAAAACATAAAACTTTCCTTATTTGTTACTTAGGTTAAAATTGGGAAAGATCATAATACAGGCATGGCAGATATTTTATATTTGAGAATATTGCTTTTGTTGTAGATTTGCATTTAATAGTGTTTTACAGTTAATAGTGTTGCAGATTTGTTGCTGTTAATGTTTGCAAAGTTGTATGTTAAATGCAGGGATATTTTGTGTAGTTTATGGATTGCACATTCAAAATCAAAGTTTATGGAAGCAAAAAATTAAAGTAGATCAGTTATAATTTGAGCATTTAATAATCCACTGTGGATACCACCAATTTAACTGCATATGTGTATTAAACCCCCTCATTTGAAAACAAGCTTCTTAATATTCAGTTTATAATGTCAAAATCTGTTGGAGTATACAATAGTTTTATGATAATTAGCAATGGGAAAACCATAGAAACCTTGAAGCTTGATTTAGATAAACAACCTTGTTTCTGGTACTTACTCATTCTACATAAACCTCTTGTTTTCCTGAAAAATTTCTGATCCTTCAGGCCTTGAGGGAAGCTAGACATATATTGTAATTCTGTGTTTGATTCCCACTAGACTCCAAGAGATCAGAGAAAAATTAGAAGAAAATTACTCATTAATTTTTAAGTTTCATCGCAGAAGGATAATTCAAATTGCTTTTTTTTCCTACTTCCCTCATTATGGTGGTAGCTAAAGAGTTGGAAGAGTTCTTTATGTTTGACTTATTACCAAAGTAATTCAGATCTGGATCATGTGAATTCTTTAGATTTTTTTTTTTTTTTTAATCTGTGTGCAAATTGCATGAATCTTCAGGGTTTTCTTTTTCTAATCTCTGATGTTACTAAGCTTCTACTGCAAGCTTAGTGATGAATGATGCCTTGGAGACCTGAGCTATAACTATGCTCTGGATTTTTTTCTCAGTTCATCTGGCTCTTTGTGGTAGGCTAGGAACTTGATCCCCAGCATCAGACATCACCAACTCAACTGTAACAAAATAAGAAGTTGTAATGAAACATGAAGTTTCTTACTGCCTGACATGAAAACTCTGTGCTTAGCTGTGTTTGTGTGATGATGTCAAGCAGGTTTGGAACTGGAACACCGATGTACTTGGCAGTTTCCTTGTTAAGATACTGTAATCAGTCTCACTGCAATGTTTTCTCAATGCTAGGATTTTGCCAAACATCTGGCTGGGAAGTTGCCCTCGGCAGCTGGAGCACGTGACCATCAAGCTGAAGCATGAGCTGGGTGTTACAGCTGTGATGAACTTCCAGACTGAATCTGACATTGTTCAAAATTCTTGGGGCTGCAACCGCTACCCAGAACCCATGAGCCCCGAAATCCTAATGAAACTGTATAAGGAAGAAGGTCTTGCCTATGTCTGGCTGCCAACTGCAGATATGAGCACTGAAGGTAATGCTCATGTCACTCTTGCAGTAAATGAATAGCAACAAACACTTTGAATTACTAATCTGTCACTTTCATGACAGTTTGGGGGTTTTTTTTCTGTGTAAATTTTGCATGAAAATATAGCTAGCACACAAGGTATAATGTCTTTGTATACTGTCTAACAAATTATTCATATTTTCTTGTAGGCAGAGAGGCCATCTGAAGTACTTTGTGTCTGGCAGTATTATGTGTGTTTGAGTTTAAAGCCATCTGACATCAGTAACTGCTTGCCCGTTTTTGCTTTCAGCTTGAATTCAGCCTATATAATGAAAATATGCTGTGTGGGTGGAAAACTGCAAGTTTGCACAGCAGGGCAGCTTACCGGCCTAGCAAATTAAAAATGGAGAGACAGTGCTGTGTGTCTGCTGTTCTCTTCCCAACAAGCACTTTTTCTTTAACTGCAGTATCTCAGTCTTACGAAACTCCATAGAGACATTTCTGTAATAATTTGCAATTAATTGAAAATACTCATAGCACCTGTGCTGTAACATCAATTACTAGTACTTTTAAGTCTTTGATTGGAATGCTCAGTTCAAAGTCTTGTTTCCAACCAGAAGGCTGGAAGGTGAGCATGTTTTCAAGTGAGCAGCCTGCCAGCAGAAGAGAGTGCTTTCAACTCAGCTAAATACTCCTGCCCCAAATAGAGAACTGTCATATCAGCAGCAGGACATCAGGGAACACAGGAGACCTTAAAACAGGGATTTGAAAAGGCTTAATGTGCCATATGTCAGTGCTCATATGTGCCATGAGGAGAAGTTTGGCTCTGCTGTTTGCAGTTGTTTCCCGGGATAGCAGGAAGAAAAGCGTCAGAAAATATGGTATATTCATCCCTTTGAGAGTGAGAAAGGCTATTCTGTGCTGTTCAACTGTATGCTTAGTACACAATGAAATCATAACAGTTTTAAATTGTACTGTAAAATATTCTTCTGCTCTCCCTCCCTCTCTTATTGACTTGATGGCCTTCATTACAATGTTTTGGAAATCAGCAATATGTAGGTAACTTCACAAACCTCTGGTATTAAAAAAAATTTCATTTTTGGCTTGCTAACTTTAACGCTATATAAGTTGTGCTGCTCTATATGATGTGCTACCTTCTCAGTTCCTTTGAAAATGAATATGCCACACACATCTGATGTTAATCAGAATCTATATTTAGAGAAGACTAGGGGCATTTTACGGTTTTGTGTGATCTGATTCTGTGTTGCAAGAAAAGAAACAAGTTAGCCTAGAAGGTTGTTTGAGAAAAGAAAGCATAAAGTGGAATATGTCAGGTTTGCCATTATATTTCACAGTTCATCAGGCTGTACAGGCAGAGTCTCAACCATAAACTGACTTTGTCCAGTGCAAATGAACGTGCCTTGTTTTTAACCTTAGGAAGAATACAGATGTTGCCACAAGCTGTCTGCCTCCTGCACGGGCTACTGGAGAATGGACACACTGTCTATGTCCATTGCAATGCTGGTGTTGGCAGGTCTACAGCTGCTGTCAGTGGCTGGCTGAAGTATGTGATGGGATGGAGCCTGCGGAAAGTGCAGTACTTTTTGGCTTCCCGGAGACCAGCTGTCTACATAGACGAGGAAGCTCTGAATCGTGCTGAAGATGATTTCTACCAGAAATTTGGGCATCTTCGTTCCTCATACCAAATACAAGAATAGAAAAGCGGAAAAGGAAGGTGAAGAGGAATCCTTACATTTGAACCCCAAGGACTTAGAAATTTCTGTGACTCAGGCACCCACCTCACCTCTTCAGATTATAAGCTTCTTGTAAAACTGATGAGAATTTTGTTTAAAAAGTGCCTTTGAGTGTTTTTTATTTGCTTTCTTTAAGCTGACATGATTCATGTTTTCAAGCCTTTTGGTGCAATTATGAGACCTAGAAACTCTGCAAAGTTAAACAAGATTTTGTTTCAACTACTTGCCTATAGGAACTGAGATTTTAGGGTAGACACTAAATAAGATGCGAGGTGAAATAGAGCTGGCGATATTTCAGTGACAAGAAAAAAATACAAAGATTGATTGGATTAAGGTTCAGGTTAGGATGGAGCAGATCATCATCAAAGCTGCTCAGTTATTTTAGGAAGATATTAGATTGTTGCAGTGTTTTGTAGTAATTCTGTAGACAAGTGGTATTAATGAGAAAGACCAGAAGGAAACTGGTTCTTCAACTCAGCGTTTAAAAACAAAAAGCTAATGTCTGATGCAGTGAACTAAAATTTGCTCTTTGTCTATCTAGTTAATGTTAAATATCATGAGCTCCAGCTATATTCTTTTATGACATTGGGGTTATGCTGGGATGTGGCATGAAGAGAGGAAACAGCTCCAGCTGTGGCAGTCCTGCTCTGTTGTGGGGAAGGACCACTGTTCGTTACGTTATCCTAGGCTGTGAGTTCTCCAAGTTGAAGCTACATTTTGCTCCTCTGGTCCACACAGTGCTGTACAGGGGGCTCCCGTAGGTGCCAAGTCAGTCTGAGCAGCAACCACTGGGGCAAGACAGGACCTATAGGAATTGTGTGATAAGCCTCTGTGCATGACCGGCACCTCAGCCTCTGGGCTGTTCACCCAGATTAATATCTCCAGCAAAATTAATTTCTACAGCAAAAGCCTCTCCTTGTGCAAGCAGTGGGTGTGTGTTAGGTTTAGCTGGTTGAAGGTAATGCTGGACTATGAAGTGAATTCTGGGCTGAATGAAGTGAATACAGTCCTCTTAGGAACAAAGGGCAACTCTGCAGAGGATGGTTTCTCAGGAGCTTAGCCTCAGTGTTAGCTTTGTGGATGATCCCTAATGTTTTCCATTGCTGCTTGGTCCCTTAGCTAAACTAAGCAGTGGCACCAACAGCTTCCAGTACCACTCAGATAAAACCAATTTGCTGTAGGCTGAGTTCAAGAGAGAAGAGAGGATTAAGGACGCATAAACATTAAGAAACCTAATTTCGATAGGTTTATTCTTCAGTGAAATCTCATTTTTTCCAGCCAACTTGTTCCTCTAAAGGTGCAGTCAGTGACAGAGTAGTTTAACTGATATATATTGATTTTCTGAATACATAATGGAAAAACTATTAGATATGAACTGTTTATGGAGAATGTCTAAAATAATAAGTCTTATTTATCCTATACTTCAATCATCTTGAAAAGGAAAAATGTTTATTTAAGTTATTCTAGATGTGGTTTTGATAAAGACTTTGTTTCTGATTTTTTGAAATAACACTGCCTGTTTAGAAAATGGATGAGAAAAGTTCTCTGTTAAATAAAGACAAAAGGACAATACCAACAGCCTGTTTTGTCATATGTCTTTCTCTCTGTCCTGGGGTGATGTTATGAGTCTTCTGTATTCCTTAACCATCTGCTTAATGCCCAAGGACAGGATACCTTTAAGGCGGACCTGGGGGCGGGGCCAGAGCGGCAGGGCCCGGGTGCGGGTCCGTTGAACGGCTCGGCCCAACGGCTCAGGGGCAACGGCCTCAGCCATGCTGGGGAGAGGGCGCAGCAGGAGCGGTGCCCTGCTTCCCAGTGGCGTGCTTTCTTTGTTGTTGGGAAAGACGTTTTGTTGGGTTTAGTTTTCCTCCCCTCCCCCTGGCCTCCTTGCCCTTTCCTTTCCTTCTCTCCGGTCCGGGGAGCCCGCGGGGTGGCCGCGGCTGGTCCGAGCCCAGGGGAAGGCCAAGCCGCTGAGCGAGGGGATGCAGAGGGCTGCCAGCTTCGCCTGTGGTGAGGAGGAGGACCAGCGCCAGAGGTTAACAGGTTTCTCGTTCAGCTGCCCAGCTCCAGGCCGCCGTGTGGATTCCCCTTCCCTTTCCCCTTCCCGGAGACTGGGGGGACCGGTTGCCAGCCCGTGTGGGTTTGTTTGTTTGTTTGTCCTTTTTGTTCTTTTCCGGGCATTTGTTGCATTTTGAGTTTTTTTTTTTTTCCTGTTCTGCCCTGTTTTATTTTGTGTTAATAAACAGTTTGGGTTTTTTTTCCCCACTTTTCACCTGTTGGAAATTGTTTCATTGGCGGAGGGAAGGGGGAGGCCCTTTCCTTTTGGAGGAGGTGCTCATTCCGGAGCGTTTCCTCCTAAAATTTTGTCTCCAAAACCGGGACACTCTCCCAATTTCACAAATAGCAAAAAGGGTCATGACCAATATTTCTATACAGAAGTGGAACCAGCCACTTTGAAGGTAGCAGCCCATGTCTTCTCTGCTGTGCTGTGTCAGTTTGATAGGAAATCTCATAAAACAGCACAGCAAAGGTGTGTGGATAATATGGCACCTCTAGTACCTTCAAAGACAAAAATAGGTGTTTCTTCTCCTAGCCCAGTGCAGAGAGCAGAGGGAATGTGTGAGGGCTCCTGTCTGGTGTTTGGCTCACATGCAAATGTGCGGAGTTGCAGCTGCCTGCCCAGGAGTTAACTCATTTTGACTGAGTTTGAAGTAAAATTAGTGAGCTTTTGCTACCATGTTCATCTCAAAATCAAGCACTGAGACAAGGAGAATGTCATAAGAAGTAGAGAGTACAACTTGCTTAAGTTTTACATTTCTGTTGAGATATACTTGAAACCCCAAGCTTAAAATGTGTTTCCAAGTATCACTGACAGACAGCCCTTTCTGTCAGATGTAACTTGTAATAAATGTTGGGGCAAATACTTGTAGATTTGATTCTTGTTCCACAGGTAACTATATATATATATGTTTTAGGGCTCTTGGGATTGAGCAGTGCATAACATGGCACAAACAAGTAAGTATATGGCTAAGTACGTACAGCCACTGTGTGTCGGCCACTTCCTAATTCTGATTTTATCTGCAATGGAAGCAGACTGATGTTTCATTTGTAAATTAGGAATTCATACGACACAGGAGTGACAGATTCAGGGATGCCATGGCAGGCTGTTAATTCATTGTTTACTGTCATTTCAGCAAGGGGTTATTGATTCATTGCTTATTGCAGTTTGCTTCTCTGCTGAACTGCTTGGGAGCACATATCATAAAGATTACATTAGCTCATGAACAGCATGAAAGCAACTTGCCAACATCACATTAACAAAGAATGCGAAGAGATCCTGGGGGATCCCAGGGGCTTGCAGTCCCTTTGTGCCTATTTGTAGCATCCTTTTTTTTCCCTCATTGCTACCTTCCTGCCTTCGTCACTGAAGGACACTGTCAAGCAACATTCATTCAAAGCCTTTTCTGTGGAATGCACCTAGGAACTCAAAGGCTAAAGGGATCATTGCAAGAGACTACAGCAACAGAAAAATCAACCATATAAAAATAGTAAATTTCTTCAAATTTATAAGTACATAATAAATCTGCATCTAGAGATTATGTATTAGAATTCAAATTTGTAATGTGTTCTTACTCTGATTGGCTCATTAGCTCTCCACATACTAGCCTCTTGATGTAATTTGGATGAAAGGATCAAAACAGGGTCTTGTTTATGTACTTGTATATTTTCTTGCTACTTTAGTCCTAAAGAACTACAAAATTACAAAACAGCTCCTATAAAAAGAATTAGAAATAGATAGAAATAAAAATAGTAATGGTTATTTTGGAGGGAGCCCAAGAAGCCAAACTGATACAAAGACAATAATGGGAACCAGGTAGAAATATTTTGATAACTTGTCACAGAAGAGCATCAGTTGGGGCAAACAGTTGTGATGCTGTGAGCATCAATATGCTCTGCCCTGTTACAGCCATGCTTGTACCTCCATTAAATTAAAAAAAAAGTAGAATTTGCTGCTTGAAACAGGAACATCTTTAACTCCAGGTAGTTAGAGTATCTCAGTGTCATTATAAGGCCAAACAATAGTATATATTTTTTCCCAGGGCTGTGCACATGAAGGAACTAAGCAATTCTCTTACAAGTGATTTTGGAACAAGCACAGCCCCTTGAGGGATGGGTCAGGCTTTGAGGGGTATAATTTCGTGAATATTTTTCCTTTGGACATCAGAAGAGTACTAGTGACAATCTTCTGCAGGACATTTTAGATTGGTGATGGAACCTGATGAAAGGGGACTGGTCTGGCTGGTGTGACTATTGGATACCTTGCTTTCTCCCTTACTCCTTACTTGCTGTTTTACACTTTGAACTTTAGTCCCTTTGCTTATGTTGTAACTTTATGATGTTCCCTCTCCATACAGCATCAAGCACAATGAGGCTCTGGCTCCAGGTTTGATATCAGGCTGTTCTCCACGGTTGAAAAGTCTCAAATCTGGCAGCTGAGTTCTATGTGCTGCACAAAATCATGTGCAAAACAGTCTCTCCACTCTGGAATGAAATTAGAATTTGAGACTGCCAGTCAAGCATACTTGGGCAATGGTAAAGAAAAAAGGCTGTAGATTGTGCAGGAGCAGGTAATAAAATCCATATTTAAAACAAGAATGCAAAAAGGCACACTTATCCCTTTACCTGTCATGATGGCCTTTTTGAGCTCTAATCTATAAAACCCACTGAATTTACTGGTCTATAATTGAGGGGGGGAAAAAAAGATTTGAAGTAGCCAAAGACATTTGCTGTAACTGTATTACCCTGTTTCCCCTTTTATTCTTCACAATTAAGTTGCAGTTAGATGTTTCAAACCAATGATAAAGTTACAAAAAAATTATTCTTTTAAAAAATACACTGTGCTGCAGAAAACAATGAGAAAATACTTCCGAGTATAATAACTACTGGAAAAGCATATATTTGGCAAGGAAGGGTTACCTTCTGGAAGGATAATGAACATCAGGCTGCTGTTAGCTAAAATGGAATTGGATTAATGCAGCAAAAGATAGCAGGATGTCTCCAGCTCTGTTTACATTCTGAGTGGTAAATCACCTCTGCAGATACTTCTTTAAAAATATTCTGCTGGAAAAAGAGTTGTGGTTTATTTTCCACATGAATACAATATAAAGGGAAAGGAGCTGCTTTGATGGAGCAGACTGGAATGGTAGAAGTGGAAAGGAATTAATAATTTTTATAAAGTTTTTCAGCAACAGAGTGACATCACCACCAGCAAGCCCAAACCACATGACTTCATAATTGATTTCCTTCCTAAATTATTAGAGGAAAGCAGTATTTTCAAGGGCAATGACATTACCATATATTAGCATAATTGCATGATTTTGATGCAAGCAGCCAAAATACATATTGTTGGCACTTGAGTTGTGCTAACACTGAACCTATGGGGTGTTCATTCTTAATTATACATATTTTCCTCTTGCTCTTCCTTTCACCTCAAGGTCTTTCATTACAGTCCTAAATGGTTTACTTTTTAATTTTGCAGCTGAAAATTTCCATATTTGTAAGGATGACTAATGAGTATTTTATTAAACCCTTTTTACGTACTAAGACTTGTCTTATGAAGTAAGTAAGAGCTGTTATACCGTGTAAACTAAAGATGGTAACTAACTTAACCTGACATGATTCAATCTTTTTGTGCTTCAATGTGTTGTCTCATTTGGGAGATTGAATTTATAAAGATTGCAGGATAATATCTGGTTTTTGATAATTACTTTCATGCTGATGTTGTTATATTTACATCAAGGAAAATAGAAGGCCTGTTTATTCATGAGCTGGTAAAATATTAAATGATATCTCATTCTCGATTTAGATAATGTGAGGAAAAAGCATAAGACAGCTTCCAAGAAGAAATTTCTAATGCTGGACAGGTTTCTATGGCCTTTACTTAATGTCGTTATAACAAAATTTATTTTGTGGTAATGCAGTTTCCGCAGGGAAATAATTAATGGTCAGGCCATCATCCAAGAGTAGCAGCCATGGTTAAGTTGGGCAGCCAGCCCAAAGTCACTGCAACAAATCAAATGCTGAAAATGAACCCAATCTTTAAAAATTAAATAAAATGCATAAACACAGAGGTTAAGAATGAAAGACTGTATTTAGGCTTAAAATGCAGTTTGCAATATTTAGCTGTATTAATAAAAACCATGGAAGGGTAAGCTTTCAAGAACACAGACCAGTTCCATGGATTCATGGAGTGTACTCAAGCTGTGAGGCTTCATGAGCACAGAAATGGTTGCTGGTGCCCTGTGGTTTGGCAGTCACATAAATCCTTTGCGTGGAGATACGTGGTTCAGAAATAGGATCGATAAGGCTGTGCTTTAGAAGAGCTAATCGGAAGGGCACCACTTAAAATATGCTTAAATTATAGCTCCAGATGGAAGTCTAAACAAAAACACGTCTTGATGAAGTCTTTCTCTTCACATGTGTCTTACTGAAACAGGCAAGACTCTTAGAAGCCTCCCACCCTGCAACACTTGTGCTTATAGCCAGAGAGCCAGAATGGGAAATCCTTACATAGTAGCAGTGGCCCTGATATCAGCCACACTCTGCAAGTGAAATGGATTATTTGGTCTCTCTGCTTGAGTCGTTCTGTTTCTTAACATGACTCAAAGGATGCTTAACCTCAGCTCCTAACAGTAACTAAATGGGAGAACTGCTGTTCCCAGTGCTTCCACTCACAGTGGCTGTGGGGGTGCCTGTGGGCGCTTGATCAGACAGTATTTCCAGTACTTTGGAACTCCATGTTAATATGGTCTAAACGATCACCCTAAATTTCACTGAGGGTTACTTGTCCATGACCCCACATACTTTCCTACCGCATGTGTGAGTATTGCAGTTTGATGGCACTCACAGGCAGCTCACGGTCTAGCAAAAAGAACCAGGACTCTGATTATGCCGCCTTCTCACCTGAGATATCTTACTCACCTGGAACAAGGATGCATGAACAGATACTGTCATCTTTAACCAGACTCAGTGTAGCTTTTTTCGTGCCTTATGGCACTTTCCATCCAAGTGCCCTCTTCAAAGAATAATGTAAGCAATCATGATAGGGTATTCTCAGCACATCGGAAAATCTCATTTGTAGAGTGGCTTTAGTTTGTTTGGTTTTGGATTTTGTAATTAAGCTTAATTTAGATATCCAGCTATGGGCAACTAAAACAGAAAATGCTGTTCTTAATTTTTGGAGTCTTCCACTCCTCATATATGGTAAAATCAATGCATTCTTTTGCAGCAATTTTCATGCAAAGGACTGCAAAATGTTTTGTAAGGCAATAACTAGATATACTAGGCCAGCAGAGGAAGATGGAGAAACAGGAGTAGGAAGATATGTGAACTGAGGAAGTGAGCAGTTTACTGAGATAAGGCAGAGGAAGTGGCCAGGTGGCCTTCCTTCCTGAGCTCTCATGTCACCTGAGAAGAAGCAGATGAGAAAGTGAGGCTGGCAGCACAGGCTGAGGACAGGGAGGGGAGACAGTCCAGGGAGAGCTGTGTGAACCACGAGTGGCTGGGAAGCAGCCACACTCCAGGGCAGAGGCTCAGGGCTGAGGTGCGAGCAGAGCCTATTCCCCGGGGGCAGCAGAGCCACAGTCACAGCGTCCCATCTTCGCTGGGGTCTCAGTGCACTTGGAAATACCTCACTCAGCTGTTAGCAGACACAGACACGAGGCCTGAGGAAACGCAGCAGTGAGGCACAAATGCACCTCAGCACCCAGCAATCACCATAAGCACGCAACACCCTTGGGAACAGCAAAGCCTGGCAAGCTATTTAACAAAATCTGCCAAGATCATTATTTTTGAGAGGAAAAAATCTGATTAGGTCTCTCTTGATTGCTGGAAACATGACTTGAGTACACTTTAGAAAATGCTGAGCTCTGCCGTTTGTGTATTTCTGATTATGGAGATAAAATCAATAACTTAATTTTAGCTATAAACACGGTTTTATTTTGCTTTCCTGAATAGCTGTAATTTTAAGCTACCTTTCAGTGGTCCTCTGATTTAAAAAGAAAAAAAAACAACAACCCCCCAAAGAATTGTATCAGAAATTGATTTAAATCATATCAATAGGGTAATTTCTGTGCTTTTAAGTCTGGTTTATTGGGGTATTACTAAACTCAGAATGTGCAGTTATCTCCTTTTTACTCAACTGTCTATCTTATATGCTTATAACTCTCTTGTATTCCTGACTAAAATATATTCTTGAATAGCCCAGATAATATAAAACTATGTTTGAAATGGTTATGTTTTTGTGTTGTTGTGAAGATCCAAGGTTCACTGTGTTAAAATTTTAGTTAAAACCCCCACAGCTGTAAAACAAACATTGATGAGAAATGCAGTAGCTACCAGAATGTGCTGTTATCCTGCTGTTACCTGCTTTTCATTTGGCAAGGCAGGAGAGAAAATTATTTGGAAAAGCTTGTTAAAGTCAAAGAGAGAACATACCTATGCACATTGGTGTGCGTTTCCTCCCTTTTTTTAGCAGTGGATTTGGGCAGGTGATCAACTGATTCTCCTCCTGTGCTCTGAAAGGCACCGTTCAGGTCACACATCCTTTAGATACAAATTGATCTAACAAAATACAGGCAGCTTGTGGAAATTTAAGTACCAGAATAGTAACGGGGATTTCAAGTTGAATACTTTACACATGGTGCCCAAGCACTTTGTTGCACTCTCCCCTATGATATTCGATGAAACAAGTTAAAAATTGGTTCATTGCTGCAACTAAAATGCCCCCAGCAAATGCCATGAGTTATGAGGATAAGGACACACTCTTGTTACATGTCTGTGACTCAAACAAGCTGTGTAAGGTGGCAGAGTGAAATCACTTTGTTTTTCAAGATATTGAGTGGTAATAAGTGTTGGAACTTCTTCACACAAACAATATCTGACAATATCTGTTGTGCACAGCAGCAGAGTTTTCTGAGCATCTGTGTTCATGTGCCACATGCCTCCCTGGAAAACAAATAAAATGAAGAGCAAGCCTACCCAAGATCAGGGGTTTCAAGACTGCAAATTAAAAGAATGGAGGTGCACGTCAGATACATAGTGGCTGGAAATGCAACTAAGCTCTGCAGTGTCTTGGTGAGAGTCTGCATTTTTCAGCAACGTTTCTCTTGTGTTATGCATGAGCATCATTTTTCTCTAGTGTGTACACATTTACTTTTCTGCTTACTTTCTCCCCCTGCTACTCCTCCCATTTGAAACAGACTCAAATACTACAGAAATTCTGAGGAAAATTCTTTGACTTGTGGAATTTTTTCTCCATGGACTTCTGTACTCATCTTAGTAACTATTCATTCCAGACTTGCCAAAAAACAAAGCAATACTATACATACTTTGGTGCCACAGCTGCTTCTTTTCACCTGTGTTTCTTCATAGTTCTTTAATTCAGTGGAGAGAAACACAAAACTGTGAGGATTCTGCATGGCTCTGAATCACCCACAAGAGATGTGCAGAAATCACAGCAAATAGATAGACATCTCCCTACTGAAGAATCTGGATCCTACAGCTGAGCAGAATTTTACTATCAGTCCTTCTAAAGTGAGGCTAATAAAGTTGTTCTCCTGCAAGCCACAGCTGCACAGAGTGGTGGTATGAGGTCACACTGAGGGCTCCCCCAGCGCAACATCCCACTAGCATGGTGGGTGAAAGCAGAAGCCAAGGGCAGGGGGAGACCAGGGCAAACATCAAAGGTACTGTGCTGCCCCCAGGCTCTGAGCATTTGTAACTCAAGAGATTTCCAGAGCTGATGTAATTTCTCTGTTCACTAATCTAGAATATATCTCTATTCAAGTCCTTGTGCTGTGTTCAGTGTGCATAAGCTTCAAGTATTCACCACGGCCTCTGGCAAGGAACTCCATGAGTCTGCTACATGCTGGAGGAATAACCACATTATTTTGTTTGTTTTGCAGTGCATTTCATATCCCCAAGTTTTCATACTGGAAGAGTCAGAGTGTAATTAATCTGTTCTCCACCTTCTCCATCTGAGAACATGTGCTCTGTTAAGCACATATATAACAGAATATTAAGCACTTGACGAACTCCACTGGGAATTAACAAAACCTTAGCCCAAACCTAAACACTATCTCACCTGCAAATGCTTTGCTGAGCTTGAGGGCTCCAATAGCATTGCTGTGGAGCTGAGCTAAACTAATTTTTTCTATTTTAAAGCAGAACCCCCTGCTCCAAATCTTCATTTAGGTGTAGGGACATTGTAAGGGACATTTAAAATGTCTCTTCTAAACCTCTGCTTTCCTTGAGACAAATTTTTCACAGAGTTCACAGAATTCACAGAATGTATGGGTTGGAAGAGACCTTCAAGATCATTGAGTCCAACCCGTGCCCTAACACCTCAACTAGATCATGGCACCGAGTGCCATATCCAGTCTTTTTTTAAACACATCCAGGGACGGTGATTCTACCACCTCCCCGGGCAGTCCATTCCAGTACTTTATCACCCTTTCTGTAAAAAGCTTTTTCCTAATATCCAACCTATATTCCCCTTGGTGCAGCTTGAGACTGTGTCCTCTTGTTCTGTCAGCTGCTGCCTGGTGAAAGAGACCAACCCCCACCCGACTACAGCCACCTTTCAGGAAGTTGTAGAGAGCAATAAGGTCACCTCTAAGTCTCCTCTTTTCCAGGCTAAACACCCCCAGCTCCCTCAGCCATTCCTCACAGGGCTTGTGTTCCAAGCCCCTCACCAGCCTCGTTGCCCTCCTCTGGAC
>WEIT01039015.1:69205-83234 GCA_013389985.1 Dryoscopus gambensis | reverse complement strand
GTCTGCAAATTTGCCAACGAAGGACTCAATACCTTCATCCATGTCGTCAGTAAAAATATTGAACAGAACTGGCCCCAGGACAGACCCCTGAGGGACACCACTGGTGACTGGCCGCCAGCTGGATGCAGCTCCATTCACCACTATTCTCTGGGCCCAGCCATCCTTATTTGTTATCTGCTGCCTCAAAAACCCTCTGGTTTATTAAGCTATTAAATGAAGTGTGCATATCATTCCCACAAAACTTTCATTCTTTCAACTCTTCCTTACCATTAATTTCCATTTTTTCAGTGCCTGTGGTCAGAGGCCACCAGCACAAAGAAGGAAAAGAGCACCTACACGTATCTCGCCATCTTGCAGAGCCTGAAAATGCAAAACTCCTATGAGCACCAAATGCTGCTTCTAGGTACTTAAACAACCAAGTGGAAGCAATCATCACATTAGCATTGCTTGTGTGGCTCCGCTGGGTACTTGTGCTAATGTAATTCTCGTGATTTATTTTATTTGTAAAAATTCTGATGCATATATGCACAGATAAAAGACCTAGAAGTAATGGAGGGTAACTTAAAGGAATGAGGGTCCTCATGTTTATGACTAATGCCTCATAAAGTCTTTGTCCCCATCCCTTTCCCCAAAGCTTTATTTCTGCGTGACCTGCATCTGTAATAGCCCAGCCACAGAGCAGACAGCAAGAAGTTTCTTAATTCATTTTTTTAATTACCGGCTAAAAACTTCATCAAACCACGCAAGTTTTAGGGCTTTTAGGGACCAGCCGAAGCTATATTGTTTGGTGTCCCAACCCCTACATGCCATCTGCATGCTGACAGAGGAGTCACCTGGAGATATTGAATAGAAAATCAGAGGTCAGAGGCAAATCTGGTGCCTGTCCCTAGCTTAGGAGAACTTCTGATAAACACTTCAACCTGGGATATGGAGCATAGCATCATCCCTGGAGGAGACACCTCTTATTTGTTATGAAGTTGCTGACTCCTGCTTGTTTATCAGGGTGGTGGGACAGGGGTAATAGCTGTAGTGCTCATTGCAGTTATTCAGGGCTTAAAATACTGGCCTAGAAAATTCGGCCCAAAATGTTTCACAACTGTGGCTCCCAGGATGTGGCCCTAGATGCTGAGCTGTATAGCATGTGAAGGATTTTTATGTTAAACAGCCTTAACAAGCCAAAAACATCCTGGAGAGAAGAGAGGACACTTTTGGGCTCCTTGTCAACCATGAGCATCCTGGTCTCCAGATCCCACCATCAGCACCTCTATTGTGCTTTCGCTCTCTGGCCCAGTGAAACTTGAATTCTGTTCTGTACTCTGGCACAGTTCTGGCATGATGCTGGGGGGAATTGGGTGACTTAATCCCACCGTGCTGCAGCCTGGCCTAGAACATATCAGTAAAAGAACTTGTAGATTTTATGTTCACTTCGAAAGCCAGCATTCTTAGAAGGAAGCTGTTATGCCAAAAATATCACCATAATCTCTGGTGTTTCAGAAGAAATGGGAGAAGTGGTAGCGTATGTTCGCATCAGCATCAAGATACCCACAGCAGTAAGTGATATTTGTGCTCTGAAGCCTAAACTCACTAAGGAATCTCCAATGTTGTAAATCCTTGCCCTGGTAGCTGATGTATGCAAGATCTGGAAGTGCTGTATGCTGGCATCACCGTCACCCCAGAACCTAAGGCGGTTTTTGGATCTCAGCTCCTTCTGAGGCCGTCATCCATTGTGAGTGGCAAAAAAAGGTATGTGCAATCACTGGTTTATTCAACAAATTCCAACATTTTCTAGTGAAAAAAAGAAGAGGAGAGTTTGGGTGCTGCCTCATGAAATGTGAAGTGTTTATTTTCCTCTCATTCTTAGCCCATATAAGATACCCATATACTGCTAGCAAAAGCTGTATTCAGAATGAGAAATACTATATGTTTATAATGTAAAGAATTTTATTTTCCTGTTGTCTTTTTCTTCTTTTCCCCAAAAGACCAAATAATTTAAATAATAATTTAAAGGGAAAAACTATCTCTTAAGTTGGAGAGCAGTCATAGAAAACACCAGTTTACTGGTGGTTTCCTAACAAGGGTAGCTATGTGGAGGAAAAAGAAAGGGGAAGAGAAAGGACATTTTGCAGCCATTCCAACAGTCTTCACCTGCCACTCTCAAACAGCTTGTGCCACGATGGGGGAATTCTGAATTAGGCTGAATTCCCTCAGGAAATATATTTGTGAAAAATGGGACGTACAAAATCATGATCTGAAAGTGGGTGTCAAGGTGAGGGACAACTTTTTGGTTGCTGTGGGAGCTCAGTGCAATCTGGGAGAGCTCTGCTGCGCACAGACAGGTCGTGCCCTCCTGCAGAGAAGTGCCCGTGTGCCAGAGGATCAGGTTTGAGGGCAGCCTCACAGCAGAGACTGGCCCTCTACCTCAGAGCTAGGGACAATTTTAAGTACCTTGAGCCCAAGCTGGCGAATGCCCATTGCAGTGGTGGTGTGGACACTCAGTCCAGACTCCTGGCCTGGGGCACATCTTCCCCTCAGGGAGAATGCAAGGGAGAAAAGCAGAGCAAAGCCATGGTATGGAGCCCCTGGCTCAGAACAGCATGGCTTGTGGGGATTAGCCTCTGGCAGAGCTTGTAGAAATGTCAGCTCTTGCAGCTGGGCACAAAAACAGAGACAGACTCATGCTTAAAATAACCACACAATAGCGTCCTTATATGAGCAAGGTTTTGAGAGTCATCACAAAATGTGTTTGGGACACTATGGTGAAATCCTGCTCAGCTGCCTGCCAGCGTGTTTCAGAGGGCAGGGAGAGCCCAGGCCTCCTGCCTGCCCCCCACACTGCCCCACCGCCTGTCTGGGCAGGAGGCAGAGCAAAACACAAAGATAAACTGCTATTCAATAGTATAAAAACAGGATGGCTGGAGAAACCAGGTTGGAAAGGAAATGACCTGGAAAGTGAGGCAAATATACCAGGAGAAGAAGCTATGAGAGATCACCCAGGTGAGTGTGTGTGTGGTTTAGTAACTCTACCAAAATGTTCCCACCATCCCCAAGGAAGTGGGAGAAAAAAAGGCTCTATATTTACAGATCCTGATGTTTATAGGAGCCTAATAAAAATGTCTGTCCTCCACATACTCATCAAAATCTCCTGTCCACACATGGGCTCAAACAGAGATTACTGTTTCTTGAGGTTTTATTTTGTTCTGTGTCTTGCTGACTAAAAAACATACATGAAATATGCATGGAAATGTAGAAATCTGCAGATGATCCTTTAGTACTACCTTCTGTGGGAATTACTTTGCCTTTGCTGTGGGCCTGTCCTTCTATCCTGTATCATAATGCTTTTGCACTTGGTAAAGAGCAGGCATTTACCCTGCACCTAGCCATATTGTAACTGCGAATTTTCTTAAACTATATTTTCTTCTACTTCTCCACAAGATACTCCAAGGGAAAAATGCATTCTCTTATGCTAGTATTTAACATTATAATATCTGTAAGTTACTGTGAAATGGAGGAAGGACAAACCTCCCCTACAGTTTACCTCATATATCCCATAATTTCTGCGATTAACCTTCTAATGGGGACATCTTGACAAGAGACCTCGGGGAGGTCCGATAATGCTTTGCAGGGAAAATACTTCGCTGTGGAAGATGCCAGCTCCTGAGAGACCCACCCAAAAGCGCCTTTGTCTTGATCTCACTTGACAGTGCAGCAGACTGTGCCAGTGCTACGTGTCCTCAGGGCACCTCGTGGTGTGAGAGCAGGCTTCCTCTGTCCTTGCTCATCCTCTCTCCCAGGAAATTTCAGGTCACTGACCTCAACAACGCAGGATTTATTTCCATTGTTTCTTTTGCTCCTCTGTTACTGGGTAAAAACATGTACTGGTAGAAACACAGTTTTTTTAAAAATTATTTTGGGCAAGTTCAATCTTTTCATCACTCTGTCTACAGAACAGACAGTGCTATGAGCTCCTCTTGCTGCTGGGCCTCGAGGCATGGCTGTAAAGCAGGTGGAAATTTTGAGAATGTAAATGCTGAGTATGTCTGAGGTGCTTATGGAAAAATCCAAGCGAGCCCCTCATACTCTGAAATATTCTGTTTCATTCAATATTTGCTATGCTTGGATTGGTCACTCTTTGGCACACTGCCCTTTAGCTGTATCATTTCATAGTCAATTCATAGAAAAATGTCAAGCTGGCTGACTGGAAATCTTTGCTGTAATATATACACAAAGGGCAGATCAGTAAACTGACAGGGGAGCAGGTACACGGTTCATTGCTTCTGGCTGGGCCAGAACTGGTGAGGTGAAGAGTTATTTCCACTGGGACTGGGGAATTCATACCCTGCCACAGGTGATTGCTTTGCTCAGGATCACAAAGATTAACACATGAAAACATACTGATATCCTGCTTTCTGGTTAAGGTTAAAAGTTTCATTGATCTCATGGGACTTGGCACTGCTTCAGATATGCAACATCTGGCCCATAAGAGATATGGCATGTGAAATAGGTACAGTGGGAAAAACAAGAAGTAAAGAATAAAGATAAAAACAGCACTTTGCCAAAAGTGTTACGGGTTTAAATGTTGATCTGCACATCAGCACCTTCTTTCGTTACTGACTAATGTGCAGAACTGGGAGTTCCAGAACAGTGTTCATATTCTTTTCTGAAAGTGTCTTCCAAATTAACTTTACTCCATCTCTGTCTTCCCTCTCTCCTTCCCTTCTCAAGTGTTCCCTTGTTATGCATTAATTGAATTTTTAAGTCACTTCAGTTTCTATTGGTCTTTGAGGAAAAAAAATGCAGCACCCACATACGGGTTTGAACATCCTGTTTAGTAGGGCTTCATTTTTTAGGAATGTGAGTGACAGTTTTGAAGTTTTTCTTGTGGGGATGTTGAAGTCTCTTTTTTTCTACCTTCATGAGAATATTCCCCTTTTCATGTTTTTAAAATGGAATTTTCATTTTCATTTCTATTGCTTGAGGAAAATGAAATGGAGCACCAGGGAAGGTGACTTTCCTCATTCAGATTAGATTGGTCTGCTTTCTCATTTAAAAAAAAATACAAAAAAAAGGATAAAAAAGATGAAGCACTTGACAGTGCAGCCATATCAATCTTAGCTGATCTTAACTTTTGGGGGAATGAGGGTTTCTGAGTTAGTCTTTCATCAGGTTGTCAAGACATTATTTTCTCTTATAAATTATAGGTCCTGTTTGCATTTTTGTGGCATCTTCAACCCCAGTGGACTGACAGCATTTCACCTTCTATCCATCTGCTGTGTCTTCACCCTCTGTTGAGGTACAGCTGCCACAGTCTCTGGAGCACAAATTGGATATGTGTTTAATTGTGTATAACAACACTGTCCCGTAGTGAAGGACAGAAGCAAAGAAGAATCCAGCAGAAACAGCAGGGGACCTTCACATAAAAGTGTAGCTAAAAATGAATATTCAACTAAAATAATTTTCTGAAAATAAATTTCACTTCATCTCATCCCTTACCTGGTTCAAACCCGTTTGTATTACAGATTTCACGTGGAAGGTATCTGATCTGCCTGTCATACCCTATAGCTAGTAGTTTAATCAAAACCCACAAATTTCAAGTTTCTTCTGAATTTGTTTAAGTACTACGTGCTTTCTGACTCAGAGGTGCTCAATGTCCTTGCAAAAAATCAGTGGCTACTGATGGAGCCCAATTTGCATACTCCTCCTGCTGAAAAACAGGTTCCCTAGACAGCCCAAATCAGGAATGTCGAATAAATTCCTGCTCCAGCAAAGTTTGGTCATAACAGCAGGACCCTGTTAATGCACAATGAACACAATGCCAGAAAACTGGTCAGGGTCATAACAGCCTGTTCTAGATAACAGAGCAGTTCAGCACCTAAGATAAGCACAGGCATTCAGGGTTTACAGCTGCTATAGACAGTGGCACTTCTAATGGCAGAATAGCAACAGTGCTCTGGGACTTTATTCAGCAACTGGATGGTCAGTGATATAATTTTGTGTGGCTTCCACACTGTTGTGTGCAAGAAAACAGGACAGCCAGCACAGCAGCCCAGACCACCACTTCAGTGTCCCTGCTTTTGCTGGGAGGAGGCTATTTTGGTGGTGAAGGGAAGAAAGAAGAGCAGCAGCATGCTGGCAAGCAGGGGCAGGGCTCCTTGGTGAACAACCCCAGAGGAAGTACCTTGTGACATGGAAAGTTTTCATCCCCAGTTAGCTGAAACTAAGAATATTTGGCTAATAAAAAAGAGTTTGAAGACAGAAATTTGTTGAAGTCAGTGAACTGCTGTTTAAGGCAGATGAAAACAGTGAGGTCATTCTTGTAGACAGCTTTACGAGAGTCCTGATTTCACCAAAGTTATTCTGATTTAATGTGCTGCATCTCTAAGCTGAGGCCATGTGTGTGGCAGTGCCTGTTCTAGAGTTATCTTTAGCTTGGACCATTTTCCCAATCGTACCTGAACATCATTCATAGGTGAGCCAGTTTGCCAAGCAGATTTGGTATTCATGGTAGTAATCCCCCTCCCTACCTTCCAGTTATCTCAAAGGACTCATTTGGGCATATCTATCACATCCAATTGTGTAGGAACCCTGATAATTAATTAATATTAACCTCTAATGGTTATGCAATTAATTGCATTTGGAAGAATATAAAAAACAAGTAAATAACCTCACAGTGTTGAGTCCTATTTGGCAAGATAATACAGCTCATCCTGCCCAATTACAATGATAAGATTTAAAACTAATTGAGCTCACACTGTGACTCTCCATTACCTGACGTTCAGCAGCACACAGAGAAGATTAAAGGGATTCAGGGGACAGTGTGTTTATAAAACCAGGAATAGTCACTCCCGATTCTCATTTAAGCAAAAATACATTTTAATTCACAACTGAACAATACTTTATGTGGGGGTTGCCATAGAAATGAGCATGTTGAGAAGTTTGGGGCTTTTGCTGGCATTTCAGGTTAAAAATAGTGACCTGGGATGCTCAGGACCTCATTACAAAATGGCAGGGGCATATCCTGCAATCAGTTGCTCACCACGGCACCGTAGGAGCAGAGGGCTTGCCAGACTGTATTAAATCATTTGTTCATCTAACTTGACAGTTTGCCTTCTGCACTGATATTCTTGAGGAAGGTGGAAGGCGCCCATAATGCCTATTACCTATCCAATTATGCTGTGTGGTGTACAGGGATGAAACATCCTTCCAGAGCCCTGCAGGCAATTAGCATACACCCAGAAGCGTGATATTCAATTACCCTTATTATTTCAGCATGCCAAGCAGCAAGAGGTGGTTAATGATTGCACAAAATTATCTAGCCTTTAGGAAAATATACTCAAAGTTACCAGAATCTTACATTGCATATCAGCAAGACCCATATGAGGCCCACTAACAGCAGTAAAATTGATGGAAGGCCAGTGACAGATTATTCACTTGCATGGCAAAATTTGTTTTTCTAAGCCTCTTATTCATACCCACAGAATTAGTCCTGGGGGACATTTTGCAGGATGAAAATTTTCACCCAGAAGCAAATCTATTACTCTACCCAGCTGAAGCTCAAGGATTTTTGTTCACTATACAGAGCTGGCTATTTTTCAGAGAAAGTTTTGGGCTGCTGAGCTCTCAGATTCTATTGCAGCACTTTGGACTCAGAAGTTGATGGTGACCATATCTATGGTACCCTGACATCTTCTGCCATTCACAGCAAAACAAACAAAAGTTGAAAACTGATTTATCTTTCAACCACTAATTCTAAAAACTTTGCAGTAGAGTTTGCACTTCAGTGGGTATCTCAATTGTCATGGAAAGGAAAAATGGGGTCAAGGATGCCAAGGTCTATGTAAATTGTATAGGAAGACAGTATAAATCCATTCCCATACCATATCCGACCTTGCAAGAAGAGAGGTTGTAAATAATAACTGCTGTGAGAAATTATACATTTGATATCTATTTTTACCAGAAAAGTCTGGGCTGGTAACTTTGTCCTTCAGAGAAAGCATAAGGGAGATGATGATGAAATGCATCTACGTTTTTTATAGTACCAAACAAGTGCTGAACTTTGTCAAACTGGTGTTACAAGTGGGCTGCAGGTGAAATTTCGCAAGACCTTCAGTTTCTGAAGGACATACTCTCTGATTAAGATATATTGAATCATTACTTATTCAGTAAGAGGAAGTTAAGTTCTTCCTGCTAAATATTCAAGCAAAAAGCATTGTCTTCAGGGCTTACAGAAATTATCTTCCTTTTAAGTGAAAAACTGTCTGCTAAAACCAAAGGTGGGGTGATGGATGCCTCTCACAGCTTCAGACCATCATCCAACTTCATAGGGTGTCAGGATGCCAGTTACAATGCAGTCTCATAGCTTTCACCAGTACTGATTGGATCAAATGAGTATTCTGTAAATACATATCTATCCACTGATGTCCATGGCACTGCCTCAATAAATACCAGGACTGATTCTGACCTGTTTCACACTTAACTAAGAAATGTTTTAATTCCAAAGCTTTTATAGAAAAATACTGTTTGACTAAGTGGACTTTTAAAATGGACTAGTTAGCAAATGTGAGTTTTAGTCTCTGAAGTGGCTGATGGTGTTTTGGGCATAGTCTTCGGATTCACAAAGAGGACACTGGGATTTACATTCCCCAATAACAGTTCTATTGCTCATGGCAGATAAAAGTCAGCAGTGAGCACACGGAAACCAAATATTGCTTTGCCAACCTTACTTGATATTGCAAAATTCATTTCCCTAATATCTCTGTTTCCCGTAGCAGATGATAGGAAAAAGTGAGACTAATCGGCTAAAATGTTTTCTTTTCCACATGAGGATTAAAATTTCATGGTGTGCTTTCAATTCAAATATTCTTGAATACGTACAACTGTAGCTTATTGAATAAAATGAGTGTAAACTGGAAAAATGTATGGGCTTACTTCTCTCATTAATCACAAGAATAAAATGCATTAAGATGTTGATGTTTTCCTAGAACAGAAAACAAATGATTCTGTGAATGACAAATAAGAAGTAACACCAAACTGCTGCAAGTTTTGTAGCAGCTGCCGCCAAGAGTCTCAAACATCAGAGGTAAATGAATAATCACCAACAGAGCAGAAAAACCATCAGACATAATGATAGAAAACCTCCTTTCACACTGGCAGACATCAAGTTTTCAGTGCAATTAAAAGCTGGCAGAAGCAAACAATTGGCTTTAAAATAAGACGAAGAACTATGAAAAGAACCTGGCTTTTGCTTCAAGTGAGTGGACTGGGAATGAATTCAGTTTCTCAGCTTGGAAAAGGGAGCAAACAAGAGCATATGCTTTTGCACCCTTCAAAAAATTCGATGTAAGGAAAAAATCAAACTATTTAATAAATCAAACAAGAACTACCTAAAACATTAATCTCCTGCATTTCTTTTGAAGCAGAGCTAGTAACACCTCTGAAGAGCATTTTTAGATTTGTGTCCCTCTTGAAAGGGATGCAGAGAAATGGGAGCCAGGGGTTGTATCACTAGCTGATGAACAGCAAGAGCAGGATAAAGGGGGATCACTAAGTGTCTTTTCCATGGTATCTATTTTGTTCTGGTGGAGTGCTATTGATTTCTTACACATCACTCACACAAGTGAGGCACGACTCGTTTCATGTCCTATGTGGCTCAAAATCCTTTAAGCACTATTCAACTCAGTATTTTATTGCAAGCTACTTCTGTTTCATGAAGGAGGTTGCCAAAGAAGGTGGAGGATGTTATTTGTGTGGCACCTAGTAGGAGATACTGACTGAAGAAGGGACAATGCAGAAAGAGAGGGAGTGTGCTGGAAAAGGAGAACAATTTATCTTCTCAGTGCATGGTGATTTCCTTGTGAATGCTTTTCTTCTGTGTAGGTTTGTGAACTTGAGATATAAAACTTGGAATCTGTCAGGTTTCATTTTTGTTCTTGTTCTAAATTTCTGTTAAATTCTACTTTCCACATCCTAATTCCTTCCAACACCAAGTGGATAAGCAGTATTTCATTGATCACCATCTTTAAATGATTCCAGCCATTCTTCCTGAGAATCTTGGGCTAATAAAAACTGTATATCTCACCACTGAGCAAGAGGGCTCAGGGCTGCATTTTTTTGTGCTCTTGGTTATTTTATTTTTATTATTAGCAAAGAAGATAGACAATTGAAGTCCTTTCCATAGAAATGAGAACACCTGGAATTTTAGAATAGGAGAAAATAAATTAAATAATACATTTCAGGAACATTTTCAGATTTTGGCCATTCCAATGGCCAAAGGATGAAAGGCCAAGTGAAATGATGGTACTGTCAGTCTTCTAACCTTTAATGAAAACTTTCAGGCACCTTGAAATTTCAGAGTTAAAATTTATCAGGATAAATCTTCTGAAATATTATCGGAAGTGTAATTTTATTACAATTATTTACCACTACTTTTTAGCTGTATTTTAACAGCAAGGTGAAGAACAATTTATTGCCTAAGCAAAAATTACTTTTCTGGGTTGGTTGTTTTGGCTACTAGTGTTCACTGAAGGAAGTTCTAACATGAGTGCTTGGCTATTAGCACATTAAGGTATTGCTGCATGGAAAGCATTTCAACACTTGAGCATTCCACTGAACTGAAACCACAATTTAAAATGGTATTGCAAGTTGACATAGGTAAGTACATAGTGCTGGAGCAGATAGGAACACTTAGAGACAAGGAAACTTTTCAGGAGTGAGAAAAGATCAGATTATATTCTTTGCACCAGAAAAAAGGAAAGGGAGAAAAAGAAAATAGAACACAATATAAAATCCTATCCCCTTACCTCAAGAGGGGATCTGTTGCGGTGCGATATCTGCACCCTCGAGTATCCCCCCCTCCCCCCAGGGGAACGGGGGGAGGGAAACTCAACAGGGATCAACTTGATCAGTGCAAGATCAGACCCAAATGTTCTCGCAGATCTGGGCATCCAGTCGCAGGGACATCAACCACCTTCTACCCTCCTCAGTTGCCAGAGACCTATGGGAATCCTGGTGAAAGTTTAATAGACAAATTTAAAAAGAAGATAAAAGTTCTCTCTTTAGTTTCAGATTCAGTGAAGTTTTTCAAAAGATAGGCTCTTAATTCATCACACCTTCTCCATCAGGCTGCTGCAAAGTCTTTCCCAGTGAAAAGCTGGATTAATCAGGTATCATGAATAACGGGCCTGTCTTTGTTAAGTTTGAATTAGGAAAAACACAAAAGAACAAGACTAAGAAAGACAGAAAAATCCCCTTAAATTTAATAGAAACAAAATGAAAGAGAGGGGATGATGGTGAACCTGAGATTTTAAAAATTACCTGAATGTTAATAGTTTGGGCATCCTTGCAGATTGCTTTGTGGGTACATTGAGGGATGATGCCAGGACCCCTGAGAAGGAAAACTAATTGTCCAAGCTGCCTGGGTCTCAGTACTTGTCCTACAAATGATCACTCTGACTCTTGCCAGTGCAATGACGGAGGACATGGTCCTTCATCACTCCCAGTGCACCAGAGTGACAGCTATGTCTGTCACCCAGATATCAAGAAAACACTTCAAACACAATTTGAAATTCAAATGTTTTCTCTTGCTACTTCTGTGTTAATTTAGGACCCCAAGTAAATACCTGCAGTTCAGTTTCACTGTTGAATTCTCCACGGATTGCCTAAACCAGGCAGAAACATTTTTCTTCAGCTTTGCCGGAAAATGGCTTATATCAACAAGTTAATGGGAAACATTTGCAGGTTGACCTTGATTTTCTGTAGCTTTTTTCATTTTCATTCAGCAAGGCATTTAAAACTCTTAACAAATTTTTATAGCATTTGCATGCCCCAACTATAGAGGTTTAGTTAGTGTAAACACACAACCAACCTGCTGGCTTGGACCCCTCCTGTGAAATGTGATTATTCTTCTGTTCTCACAGTATATTTAACAGTATGAAAACTCTACACAAAATAAACTTCTTGTAGACTCTGAGCTTGGTTGTCTTATTGGAAAAAAAGCAGTGTAATTTCGCTGCTACATATATAACATTATTCTTGTTAAGTATAAATGTGTGTATGTATTCAAAATCATATTTCCTATATGCTTACATCTAATTTTTCTACTTGTTACTAGTGGGTGACGTAATTCCTTACTCTATGCAATAATGCTCTTAATAAAAATACCTTGCAACTACTTTAAATTTTTCTCTATTCATTTGTTCAAACCAACACCATAACATGTGCTGCATCACTAGCTTATAAACTACCATCATTACAACCATAGGTGCCAGGGCATAGGGCTCCTGGAGATAAAAGATTCCTCTACTCTCCTAAACCAGGGAAATCTGAGATGACTAAAATCAAGGAGGACCTTCCTACTGTTATTTGCTATTTTATCAATGATATCTGGCATTTAAAAAAACAAACAACAAAAAAAATACAACACAAAAAGCCAACCCAACAATGTCTTTACAAATGTCTAGGAACAGATCCTTCCTAACTGCTGGGGCAGGTACTTTTCCCCAGCAAGATTCCAAGAGAGAACAAATTTTGCACAAATAGTTTTTAAAGATTGTGACCTCTTCAAATTTTAATCTTTTGCAAGGCACCTTCTAGAATTAAGAGCAATTTGCCTGTGTCAGGACTACCTCTGGGTGTCTCAGGAAAGAAAGCAAAAATGCTGGGGCCAGAAACAAGGCTTGTATTCTTTAAAAATGAAGGCTACAGACTTCTCATTTTCCTATGTGTTCTCACGTTCATGTGTGTTTATTCTTTTTCTTTTCTAAATCTCAGCATCAGGTTCTCAGAGCTGTAGCACGACTTTGGCTCATCTATGTTACCTGCTTGTCTCTCTCTGTCAGGATTTTACATCATCCAGAAATCAATCAATAAAAAAGTAGTTTGGTATTTGAAGTTAAAATTGTTATTCACATCAATGGCTCAGAGACATTTGCTAATGAGATGGTGCAACAGATTTAAAAAATTAGCTACTGGCTTTTAACTTCAGAGGAACCGAGCAGCAGGGGATCTGGTATTGGTTTTTTTCACCTTGCTTTTGTGCATGCCAAAGATTTTGAAACAAAGATCTCTTTAGCGTTAATACACTCAGCAGCTATGATGGCAGTCAGTTTGTCTCTCACTAGTTGCTGTTTCACCACCATCAAGACCTCATGTCTAGTCCAAGCTCCATCAAGTGTCAGCAGCATCAGTTTGCCATGCTAAAGCCATCTTGCCCTCATAGTATCTCTAATTTCTGCATGATTTAAATGTGCACTTGGCTCTGTTGACAAGATAGACTATGCTGACACCCTGGGAACCAGTTTGTGCAAAGGGTGGCCGTTTGCTCCTGTCCTGGTTACAGGAGTAGGGTGCCAGTGTTGCACTATGCGGGTGTAACCAAACTGTGTATTCTACTGTCTCTACATCATTTCTGATGAACTGTAAATGATGGGTCGTTTTCAGGAGCCGCCCAGTGCACACTCGACACCTCAGGCTACAACCTGGGTGTTAAATGAGATAAGGAAAAAGAGGCAAACCCTGCAAGGCAGGCTAATGTTTCTTTTTCTTCAGAAATAACTCAGCTGTGATAACTACCCTCTGGGGAAGCACCAGCACAGTTACACCCAGCCTGAGGGGTCATCTGTGCTAATGGACGCTGGTGGACTCAATGGCACCAGCAGAACAAGCAGCTGCAACGACTTCCAAAATATCTTATGATGATGTGTTACATCGTCCACTGTGAAACTCCTGGCCCTGGGGGAGGTACTGAGCATTCCCACCTGAACGTAAGCATGTATAAATCTTTGGCTTGGGGGCTGGGGATGACTCCATTTGATAGATCCAGAGGAGGACCAGAACTTCCCCAGGACTGTGACCATGACTCTGACCAACAGGTGCCAGGTTGCACTCTGATGCTGTGGGTTAAAACCAGTTTTCTCTGTATCATTATGTGATGGTTTTGGCCAAATTTAGGGGAAATGTCCGAGGGGAACGTCTCCTACAAAGGAGATGCCACCCCTCCTTATCAGGTTCGGGAAGAAAAAAAGAAAATTCTCCT
>WEIT01039015.1:49909-61477 GCA_013389985.1 Dryoscopus gambensis | reverse complement strand
TTTTTTTTTTTTACCTGATACTTCTTTGTTGAACAGATTGTTTGTTTTCAGACTTCCCAAGAGCTGCCACCAGTCATGGCTGACGCTGCTGTCCCAACGGCTGTGGGTGTTGCTTGACTGGGTCAATGAGGAGCCCCTCTGAGTAAAGGAATCTGGAGCGTCTGGTGTGGTTCCACAGTGTCTCACACAGAAAAATAAAATAAACTCAAAATGAACATGCTTTCAATCCTGCCTTCGTGACAAAATGAGGGATGTTTTCATTTTCTGTTTATCCAACTAAAAATAGAGTTGACAGGAAAATAGATTTTTTTTTTATCTGGAAGGAATTTCTAGTATTTTGGGGTTTGGTTTTTACCTTTAAAAGGTGAAATAGAAACTTTTATCATAAAGGCAATATGAAACTAAATGAACTGAACAATCTTGGAGCAATGAGTGCTTCTGATTGTGCTATCACAGTGTGCCATCAGATGTATAGTTTAGGCAGTATGTCCAGAGACAATGGGGACATCAAGTAGCTGGCAACAGCAGCCACAAAGCACAGAACAGCTGAAAACACCCACAGAAATTAATGTTGAAGCCATACAGAGATGTTATTTAATTTGAGTCTTCTGGTAGAGGAAGAGTAAAATGTACTATTTTCATTTCTAATTTAAATATTAAATCGAACCCAGAATTTTCTTTAAGGAAGTTTTCAACTCTGTGGAAGCCAGGTGTCATTGGAAAAGCAATTGGCTTGAATCTTTTTTCCTGTTCAGTTAAGAAGCCAGGACTCAGATCCCATAACACAGTCAGGGACTTATCTTTGTCAGAAAGATCTTAGTCTTTGTTTTTTTCCTGATTCCTTGGGCACAGCCTTGGGACTTTACAAATCTCGGACACCACCCAACTCTTAGAAATACAGCCAAGAGAGCTGNATTCCTTGGGCACAGCCTTGGGACACCACCTAACTCTTGGAAATACAGCCAAGAGAGCTATTGTTGAATGCATGCACTGAAGCTTTTTTCTAAGGAAGGAGGCAGAATTTACTGTCTCTTTCAGAATACGGGTTTTTAAAAATCATTTGAGTGTATTGTAGTATTTCTTCAGCTTTCTTTCAGCATCTGTCTAAGTGATGTACACCTGTGAACTGTTAGAGGATGCTTCAGATGTAGGGTTACTCACTCGAGGGGAGTCGCACAGACCCAAGGGATGTTTCTTTTTGCACTCGCTCATGAGGTCACTTGCAGCCAACCTGGAGAAGCAACAGGCAGGGATACACACTCTTGCAGCAGTCCATGCACGTTTGTTTGGCTGTAGCACGTTATCCCCAGGGGTCAGTAAGATTGTGATCTGAAGTTTATTTGATTTCTTTTCTTTTCTTGGTTTCTGAAGCAGGGCCAGCAAGGCAGTTTCAGGCAGTGTACTGTTCCTCATCGTCCTTTCTGTGCTCAGGGTGGGAGCGCACATCTGCAGTGAGACGAATGACTGCAAGTTACTTTTGCATGTCTGTTTTTTGGCCTGCCAGGGGACTGCATAGCAGGCAGAATAGCCTGAAGGTGGCTTTTCCTGGGGCACTGTGCTGTAGTCAAAGAGTAGGTGTCTGACAGATGCTGGCTTTGTTTGGTGTCATGGTTCTTGCTCTCACTTTGTGTAACTTAAAGCCTCCACAGAGCATTATTGGGTCTCACAGGGCTGTGATCGAGCCCCTCAGAAACCTGGAAGGCATCCTCCCCTGGAGAGGTGGAAATTAGACAGGAATGTCTGAGAGACACTTAGCGTCCCTGAGTGGCCAGCACACCCCTGCTGAGCATGCTCAGCCTTTCTGCTCGTGCTACAGGGCTGCAGGGGGGCAACTTAGCCTCACTGGACCATCGGATAATTCGGATTGGAAGAGGCATCAGAAGGGATCACATGCTTAAAGCCGGGTCAGCCAAGGTCAGACCAGGATGCTCAGGCCTCTCTCCAGGCGTATTGCCAGAGAGACTCTTGCATATAACTCTTCTCCAGGCACTTCTGGGCTGTTGGGTTTTTTTTTTTTTCCTGAAAGCAGTAATATTTTCAGGAAACTGGGCTATAAAGAGCAACAGAAAAATAGTGAAAAGCCCTGAATTTTTTTGCGTATTCTTTACATGTTTGCCTGCGTATGCTCTGTTATATTTCTGCAACCTTTACCAAGGTGTACTGCTCCTTTACGTAGAAGATTTCGTTTAGAAAACAGCCAGATATCTCTATTTTAAACATCTTCCTCATTCCCCTTCTGGCCATGACAGCATTTATTAGTTTACACGATAGATGTTTCATGTGGGCTGGAAACAGATAAAGAGACAAATCCTGATAAAGGCTGCAATTCATCTGATAGTTTCAATAGAGTTTAGGTGCTCCATATCTCTTTTGATTGCCATTCATTTTCGATTTGAGTACCACAGTCTATTTGAGATATGGAAATTTCTACAGGGAACTAGAGCACACCCAGGAACTTGCTGCAGGGGAAATAGTCAGATTTAAAAATGAGGTAGCGGGATGTTCCTAGAAGAGCTGACCATTGACCATTGTTTCCATTGACCTTCACACAAACAGGATGAGTGCAGCACTGACAGATTTGGGAAGCATCATCATGCAGAAGAGTATGAGAATACCAGGATGGGAGAAGGATGGTGGATGTGGCTGAAAAATAAAATTTGAGTACAGAACATTAAAAGAGTCCTTTAGGACAAGAAAGTCTCTGTTATAAACTTTCACTGTAACTTGACTGGGGAGAAGTGACTAAGGTAGTCTTGAATGTACTTGTCAATGACAGATGTCTTACCACTCATCACATATAAGAGAGACAGAGATAGCAGGGACACCCCTAGAATTCTTTGGGAAAGGTATTTCCCCATTCAGGAAGTTTAAATATCACTGGGCAATGTCCTGACAAGCCCTCCTCTGAAACAGAGCGGTCAAGAGTTTTGTCATCAGTTCAAGAAAAATGAACTGAACCCAGAAGATGTTAAAAAATTCCAGCCAGCTAGACAGAGAATAAGATACTTTGTAGGAGAATAGAAAATGATTAATGAAATGGAGAAAAAAAGGCTGACTGTGGTGTATGCTTTTATGGCATAAATGCAAATAGAAATGTGTACTTTACATGATTAAATGGTTTAGCTTCCTGTGCTGTCCTTGTTTTTGGATTTTTCATGAGTTAGATGGACTTGAGCAGAGCCAGGAGTAGGAAGAAGACCAGTGGGAGACACTCATGTTTAGTAGGTAGTCTCTATTGAGATTAAGGTATTGGCAAGACACTTCATTGTTATCTCCATGTCTGTGTTCTCCTTTCCTTCCAAAAGTGTTGTAAAGCCTTATTACTGAAGACAAAGAAGGATAATTGTTTGGATCCTTTTTGGAGTTTTCTCATTTTATGTCCCACTTCCCTTCTTCTTGTAACTAGATCCAATTTAGAAAATACCAGATTTGAGAATTTGAAGTATTTCCTAAAAACAAATACACCTACATTGTGTATGGGACCTTATTTCTGGTGTGGAGACTACTTCCACTTCTTCCTCTCCTACACTCATTTGTGATCCTCCTCAAATTTTCTGTCTTCTCCAGGGAACTAAGATTAATTACCACACTGCCATTTCCAATCTATAAATTACCTTTGCTGTCCGTGCATCCTTGGTTATTGAACATCTGGGTAAATTGTTCCTTTATTTTTGGGGTCATACCTAACTGATCTTTAATCTACAACTTACCCAATCATCAGGACTAGCAGGCAATTTTATTTTGCTTTTTTCCTTCTGCTGTGGATTTCCAAATTACTTTTTTGCTGTTGTTTATTTTTCATCCCTTGCAGGATCCAGCTCAGGTTATTTTTTTCAGTTTTTTATCCTTGTATGTCTTAACCTGTGAAATTTAGCTTTACTTACATAAATGTCTTTTTGCCTTTTTAGGTCTTGTAAGCTTTTTGTTTATATCCTTTTAAAAGGTAATACAACATATTTTTAAATATCCTTTTAAAGGTGGATATTTATTTACATAAGTGTGGAATCCATTTCTGTAAGTTTTATTTCTGGTTCAGGTTAAAGATTTCTGTTACTTTCAGCTCTTCAGACAGCAGTAAATTCCTTTCTCCTTCCATAGTAAAGCAGATGTATCCTCTCAGTGCAACACATTTTGCTACTCACCTTAGCTTGTCTAAATTTGCTTTTCTGAAATCCAAATCTTTAGCTAAAGACCTACTCCTATTTATTCTTTGATTTTAAATATGGACTGAATCAATTTGTGATCATTCTGCAGTTCCTTTCTATTATTCTGACCATTAGCCATCTCTCTTTTAATGCCCTTTACACTTGCTGAAATCCCGCAGTGTTACATCTCATTGGCTGCTTGTAACTGGGATGAAGAAATGTGCTGGGTAATACATCCATGAATACCTTGTACTGGTACTAATAATGTTCATTTTTTAGCCAGTATTTAGGAAGTTCAGCCTTTCCATAATGCAACAAAAGTTTGTAGTATTCTCTCTGAAATGGAATCAGAGCTCTCTGTCACAGTCATGCCAGTCTGAAAGTCAAACCTCTCCACTTACCTGAAAATTCATCCAAAACCCACCAAGCATCTGGCCTTGATTGCTGAAGCACCACATCCCCAGAAATTTCTGTCTCTCTTCCAGTGACCTTACCTACATGTCACCCAGCAGTACCAAATGTTGTACAACCTGACCCCACCTGTTATTAAAACTATAAAATTCTTCTTCCTCTAAAACCTGTGGAGAGAGGGAGACATTAAAACTTTACAGAGGGTCTTTTGTGAGACTGGGTCCAGGCAGAGCCCATGGCTGAACCATGAGTGTGGTCGTCAGTGGTGGAGGATTGCCATGGGTGTGCGCACCACACAATAAAGTCAGGTACATTGCTCGTGCCCTGCTTGGTGTATCTTCCCCATGGGAACTTGATTGTGGAACTGGAGATTGTATTGTCAGCTTAAGGTAGAGCAGAACAGTAAACCATGGATTGTTCAGCAAATATTTTTTCAGTTGATTGGATCAGTGTTTAGAAAATATAACTGTAAGAAAAGGGCTTAGAAAAAGATTCCTTCAAAGTCTGATACATCTGGATTTAAGACAATTCTAGCTGGATATTTTTAGGATTGTACACAGTTGTAAGGAAACTTAAGGGATTTTGAGAAACCCTTTAAGCATAAAATTCAGAGTTCTTGTGGAAGTTTTTAAGGTGACAAATTAGGATACCTTAAATTATAAAGCCTGGTCAAGTGTCTTTAGGCTTATGAAGACTGCCTGATTTTTCTATGCAAAAAATAGATTTTTAAACAGACTTCATGAATTTTAAGGTAGGAGACCTCACAAAAGCTGCAAAACTTCAGAGCAGAATGATGAAAACCCAGTAAAACTCTAGCACTGTGGCCCCAGGGAGAATTTTACAATTTTCTTCAGTGAAAATGCTTTAAAAAAGTATGAGATAAGAAAATCCAAACCAAAAACATCACTTTACAGTTTCCAAGGTGTTCTCAAAAATGTACCATCCTAATGGGGGAAAAAAGATTAGAACCCCGCTGTGGCCAGGATGATGAGACCGCCGTGCTCTTTGCAGGCAGCCACATGGTGGTTAACATAATCTGTCACAGGCCTTTTGCAGCATACAGCCTGTGATCATTAAACCTTAAAATTACATTCTTTGGATGATCTAATTCCTGTCTATCTTTGCTGTAATCACTTTGCTCAGAGCTGTAATTTCTTTCTTTCCGTTGTAATTTTTACTGTGAGAATGTTTTTGCCAAAGTAAGAAAGCGTGTCTGACATTACAGTCTGTTGCAAAGCAACTGTCAAGTAAAAGTATTATTGTTAAAATTCAGTAACTTGAGATAAATTCCCACTAGAGACATACAGGAAATACAGATTCACTGCCTGAAAATCTTTGTCATCTGGATCTTATTGTAGCCAGGTGATGCTGGCTGCCCTGTTCACAAATTCTGGTCAAGCACAGCCTCCTCCATTGTGCCATAGCCTTTCTCAAGAATTCTCTGACATCTCAGGTAAAACCTCTACCTCTCCTAATCTCTTATATCTCAGAAGTATCTGCAAGGGCTTTGGTGTCAAGAAAAGCTGAAGAAATTATGGGTTGTAACTTTTCTTGCTTTGAGTTTTACATGCTTTGAAGATGATGTGAAATAAGCACCATATGACTCCTTTAAGGTTAAATTTCAAATAGCCAGTGAAGGACAATTTGAGAGCTGAAAGTAATTACTGAGAGCAGTTCACATCTGCTCTTCTGGACACCTGCTCAAAGACTTCAAATGGGTTAATCCTTTTCCAGAGACCAATGAGCTGCTGAGGGCTGGATTTTTTCAAATGAGAAAACAAGTCAGTTCTGCAAAGAAACACAGGGGCAATGGAGGGAAGAGATTAATTAAAACCCATACTGTAAATTGCTGCAATAGCAGAGAAAGGACTCCTCTCTCATCAGCATTATCCAGTTGGCTTATAGCATTAAAAAAAATTATAGCTTTCATTAGGTCATAGAATGGTTTAATGTGTAACTTGTTGTTTACATAATGGGTACCTAGTTTGCTTCAGCATTAACACTGTAAATTGAATATTCACATAGGCTAATATCAAGCTTTTCCTGAGCCTACACAGGCATCTTTCTTCCCCTTTCCCATCACAGCCATAGAACCAGTACCACTAACTAGAGCAGCAATGAGCGGTGGCATGGATAGGATGCTTGTGTCCAAACTAGTGACTTTTTCTGTCCTTTCTGCATAACATCTATGTTCACTGGAGAAGAAGCTTGCAAGAGAACTTTGCATCAATATAAGAAGCTCTGGGATAAAGTTCCTGTGATTTAGCTATGGATCTACTGTGCTGTTCACATGCCTTCTCGTTTTGAGTCTTCTGATTTTTGTAGGGAGTAATTTTACAGCCCAAAATAAGTCTTACCTGTATTTTTAAATATTTTAAATTTAGACACGTATCATACTAGATGATTCCATAGTAGAAAAATGGGAATATGTAAGAGAATTCCCAGTTGAAGCTGCTTAGCACAGGAGATATGCAGTGACATCTTGACCAAGACACTTGTGGTTTGAGACTTGGGATGTTTGTGGTTCAGGAGCAGAGAATGAGTGAAGGCCTTCAAAGGTATTAGGTGAAATTATGGAAAGAGCTAAACATAAAATTGCCCGAAGCTTATACTTCTCCAAAGGAAAAAGAGGCCAAAAATTCTTTTTTTAGCTTCCTGCAGTCTAGATTTTCTGTGGAGCTTATGTCATACTTTTGTCACCATACTAAATCTGGGTTTCCAATAATGTCTGAAGAAGATTAATAATCAAGAAATTAGAGCAGTTATTGAATGTAATTAAATAGAAAAGTTTCTATAAATGCTTTTTTTCTCATTTTGGTAACTTAACACATGATCTGTAAACTGGGAAGAAAGAGGCTGACAAAAGTTTTTCTGCTCCAAGGCTGCGCACATGTAAAATATACCAGAACAATGTAGCACATTTTTATGGGCAGTGTGGAACACCTTCTCTTTCTAGTACGTGAGACATACTAAACAACCATGTGAAGGAAAAAACACTGAGGTCATTATGAGAATTAGGCAAAACAGGGTTTTATTTCTGATAAAATGAAGATGCTGATCTCAGCCAGGCAAATGTAAATCCAGTGGCCTACATAGCTGGAATCAACATCAATATTGAACCTGGAATTTTCAGTCTTTCTCAGCAGCATAGTAATTGGAAGGATTTTTCTAATGTTTGGAAAATGTTTTAAAATTGTCAAAATCAGTCTAGTCTAGGCATAGGCTTGAAACTACATGGGATTTTCACAAGTATCAGATGATCTGGAAGTGTAACCATAACAACCAGCAGAGCACATGCCCCTAATCACCTCAACAATTTGGAAGGTCCCAGTCTGGTGCTCTCACAAGGGTCTATGACATTGTTCACACAGCACTTAGCATGAAACAGGAACAGTACTTGGTGGAATGCACTTATCTTATTTTCACTGCACAAAACAAAGCAAATAAAATAGGCTAGTTATTCACACTCACAACATCAGTGTAAAATGACTAATAGAAAGGAAAGAAAACCCAATAAAGCAGCACATGACTTTGTTTTCAAGTGAAGTTACTTATATCTTTTTTTTCTTACTTCTCCAGACACAGAACTAGGAAACCATAGAGAGTTCTTTTCTTCAGGAAAAAAAGGGCACATCATAACTCGATCTCTTTAATCTTTATTGTTCATTTTGCACAAGAAGAGGAGAGCAACAAGCTCATTGCTCAGTAAAATCGGAGAGGACTGTCAGAGAGCTCTGCCTGACTGTTTTCAAAGCCTTGCTATGGAGTATGGGCAGGCTATTCCAAGGACACTGAGAATGCCTAATAACGTTGGGAGGGAAAAAAAGTAAGGGTGTGATTTTGATCATGGTCCTTGACAATATACTGCTGAAAGACATCTTAGAGTCAGCACTGATAAAAATTGTCTGTCATGTGAGTGATGTGCAGTAAGAAAATCCCTGGTGAGTCATAGAGGTCAAGAATTAACATCTAGCCTGTTGTTCCTTTTTTTAGAGAAAATAGCCTGACATTTTGTCTTCTGATTGCCAGGGAGAGAGGCAAGAGTGTCACAGTTTGTGCTAATGACTCAATTTCCAATTTTAGGAACATAATATTTGTCACTTTTTTTAGCTGCTTTTTTCACTTTAGCTAAAATGAAGTGTGTTAAGATACTTTTGTTTGTGAGTCTATGAAGTCAATGGATCCTTTGAAATGATTGGGAGCCTAAGGTTGTAACATCAGTGCTACATCATACTGCCTTTAAAAAAAGAGCACTGACACTTAACCCTCTTATAAGAAATTATTCTGTGCGTTTGCAAAGATGTAAAACTCACAGCTGAGATGTGTACCTTCAAAGACAAACAGTTGCTATTATCTTTACCTAATCAGGGTTGTTTTGTAGACTGAGACACAAAAAAAGTAGGTTCTTGTAAATGCTGTCTGCATATTCCCTCACAGTATATCCCTTCAAAACCACTGAACTTGTCACCAGCTGCCGATTTTCATCAAGAAAAGCCTCTCATAAAATTCACTGAGAACACTTATGAGCTGTGCTCACAGAACTGGCTTTGAGTTCCTCAGTCTCTATCTGGATCAACCCCTGCTTTGCAGTGTCTGTCGTGCATCCGCATTGCTTCAAGGCTTGTGCTGGTCACCTGGAGGGAGGGAGGAGGAGTGCTTTCATGTGTAGCTTGTTTTTGTGGATGAAAACGGGGAAGTCGATTTGATTTCTTATGACCCGCTCTCCTGGTAGCTTCTGATCTCTCCTTGCAGTTTCAAAGTTTGTTGGGATTTGTTGAGGTGTTCAGGGTGACAAATGTAGGACAGGGATATTGCGGACCATTGTAAGCCAGAGCTCTTTTGTGCACTTGCCTGGAATGGCAAAGAGTTATTCTTATGTTCTTAATGCCTCACTTTGAACAAGTTGAAAATACACGATTGCCTTACACTTGCTATTTTAATAACCATTTTTTCACTTGCCATCTGTAGGGTAGCAGGTAGTCTCTGAATCAAGTTATGCTGTTATAGCCCTGGCTTTTACTGCCGCATAGGAATGTGAAGGATGGATCACTGAAAAAATTACTGTTTTTTTCTTGAGACAAAGAAATCGCTAGTTTTCAAGTTTTAGGTTGCTTGCTAACAAAATGGAAATTCTGAAAAAGTTGCATGCACAAAACTATAATTTACACCAGCTCTGTTATTAATGTAGAAGTCTGCTTTGTGAATGCTCCAGGCTAAGGGGATCCCCAATTGTATTTGAGGGTGACTGGATCCAGAAAGGGAGGATGGAGAGTTTCATGCATGGCAAGCCTGATCTGCAGTATGGGACTTGGTTTTGGAAGGCAGGGGAAGAGTATGGAAGAACAACTGTGGGAAAAAATAGAACAAGGCTTCGAGAAGTTTTACAGTGCAAACTCTTATTCAAATCTGTTCTTATTTATTTATTTACTTATTTTTAGTATATTTTATGACTATAATGGCTTTTCATCATGAGGTTGAAAACCAGTCCTTGGCTTCAGCTGTGAAGAGCTGAGGTCACTCTTCTTTGCTTCATGTTGAAACAGAACAAATGTGAGAGAAAGGAAAGGACTGTGATCTTTTCTTCTCTTGCAAAGACACAAAATCTGGCAAGAGCCAAGAAATATTGACAAAGATTAAATTAACTGTTCCACTCTTACTGCATCCTTCTTTCCTTCACTCAATTCACCAATTTAAAAAAAAAATTAAAATAGAATGCATTTTGCAAAAAGAGTTATGGATTTTTTTTTTTTTTTTTTTTTGGTTCAGAACAGACCATTTTTATCATCAAGTCTGACCTCCTGGAAACCACAAGCCGTGAAATTTCACTTATGAGGTCCACTGTCTAATATTCTGTCAAAGAAGATAAATCTTGGGTAGAGTTTATCCTATGTTGACTGGCCAATCTCTCCTGCTCCAACACAAAAATTTCAAAAGACTTTCTCCTTGGCCTGCCACTTAAGTCAATGCTGATAAAACTAGATCAGTCTGTCTAAAGGAATTATTTTCTTTCATTCTGAAGCACAGGATGACACTTTCCTTTTATTCATTTACAGGCTGAACTAAATGCCACTCACATCCTTGTTTCAGTGCACTGTGTTGCTTGAGGAGCTTGGAGACCGAATTCACACAATACCACTGCCCACCCCTGTAGCTGCCCAGAGTCATTTCCTCTGACATGCACCAAGCTGACACATGAGCCAAAGGTACAAGTCAAGAGCTGATCTTGGTAGAGATATTGATAAGGGGTGTTAAGATCACTTTCCCCAAGCATAAAGGATGCCCTGCCAGCTCTGAGAAATTTACTAAGTAAAGACTCGGGATGTTCAATATATCAGGCAGAAAATTTGCTCCTCTGTCCTTACAGGAACTTAAATACTGCTGCAGTTTGCTTTTGTGTGGGTTGCCACTCTACTTCAACACAGCAAGAAAAGTGGTTGACAGTACATTGCAAATCTGCGGGAGGATCCCTTGAAGGCGAGAGGATGTTCGCAGAATATTGAATATTCCATTTTAATCAGCTCTCAGGTGCCTGCCAGACTTTAGTGACTCCTGTTCACCTATAATTCAGAAGGATGTCTTTGGTACTATAATGACATTGATTGTTTACTTTTGTCCTGGTTTGGCAGGAAGTGAGTTTTTTAAGGAAGTTATAGTCAAACCAATCAGTGGTCAAAGAGAATATTGACACCTGGTATGACCACTGAAGAGATTTGTCACCTCTGAGAACATAGGGAGATAAAGGAGAGAATCACAGAGGAACTTCCTTTTGTGTTCCGGTCAGTGAAGGGAGCAGATCTCCTCCCCCGCCCAGCCTGGGCCTGGGCCTGGGTGGGGGAGGGGCAGCCATGCGGCCTGAAGCCATGCGGCCTGAGGAGAGAGGTAGGCCGGAGCCCAGAGAGAGAGACAGGTGGAAGGGAATGGGACTGAGCCAGCTTCTGCAGGATGGAAGGGTGGAGAAACGAGGAGATGGTTTCTACCCCCCCCACCCCCCCCAAAGAGAGACAGTGTTCCG
>WEIT01039015.1:0-49608 GCA_013389985.1 Dryoscopus gambensis | reverse complement strand
TTGTCTGATTGAAGGGAAGGGTGGAAGTTGGGAGGAGGAGGAATGTTTCAGAGAGTTTTCATTTCTGTTTCCGATGTGTTTCTTTCCTTTAATGTAGATTAATAAAGTTTTTTTCTTATTTCTAAGTTGGAGCCTGCTCTGCTCCTGATCACATCTCACAACCATTATTATTAAAAAATATATTTTCATGGGGCACTGGCATTGTGTCCAGTGTCTAACCATGACATATATACTTGCTCCATAACAAAAAAGTAGCACTTTAGAAATACATTGAGAGTTCCTGAAACAGATAAGTGCTTAGATTTTGGTTGTAATCAAAGAAAACGTGTCTCAGTGCAGTGAGATGACAAAGTAGCTCTTCAGCGATTTTCCCCTGAGCAATTCACGTGAATGTAGCTTTTTGTGATGGTTTTGGCCGAATTTAGGGGAAACATCCAAGGGAAACGTCTCCTAAAAAGGAGATGCCACTCCCCCCCCTTATCAGGTTCGGGGGAAAAAAAGAAAATTCTCCTTGGAGGAAAGTGAGAGAGAAAATGAAACTATTTATTTAACAAACAGTGAGGTTAGGAGTAATAACAACAACAAAAAAAAAAACCCCAAAGCCTCCCACTGAGGGGAGGGAACCTGAAAGATTTGAAAGTCCTTCTGTGGGTGCAGTTTTCCCCTTCTCTCCCGTGACGCTGGAATCGGAGCTGGCGGGTGCGGGGGCCCCCAAAAGCAGTGGAGCTCAGTGGGTCTCTGATGCTCTGTTACTTCTGGTGACAGGATTCCGTGACTTAGCAAGCTGGTCCTCTTCCAGGATAGCAGGATGACCTCCCAGTAGTTCTCTCAGCTCGCCCCCTCTGGGCTTTTCTCCTCTCTCTTATGTGTTATCCCACCGAGGGTCAGCCGGTCTCTGACCCTTAGTGGAACCACCTGATTTGACACACCTGTAACTCATCCAGGTCAAGTGGGGGCTGAATAATGTGGGATACAGCACAAATCACCCCATGACACTACCTCACAGTGAGATGATTATAATGAAGGTTTGCCCATATCCACCTGATCTTCTGGATTTTGGGGATCTTTCAACATCTTCAGAATCACTGAAAGGTAAGGAACAGTTTCATGCTGAATATTTGACTCCTTTAGCAGGATGGAGTCTATGAATATTTGATTAATTTATACCCTAACTGGTAGCAGTTTTGGGCGTGTCAACCAGGTGCTCATTCTTCTGCCACTTTCCCTAGAAAATAATTCTTCTGTATGTTTTCCCACTCACTTATTCTATTCTGAAGCTCATGTTTGCTGACTGCTAAACATAGTCAGTTTTCTTAAAATTTAAGAAGTCTAGATATTATAAAATCTGTGAATGTAAACCCGTTTTTTCTTTCAAGCATGATCTTAACTCCAGGTTTACTATTTCTGGAAAGTTATAGCTGGAGGAGGACCCAGCAGGACTGGTGAGTGAAGACTTATCCACTTGCCCCTGTCAACTCTGTAGCTGGTGCACCCCACCAACCAGTGGCACTGAGGAAGTGCAGTCAAATCTTTCAGTCAGCTTTCTTTATGCTGGCTTGATTTCCTATCAGATGAACAGAAAAGGATCATCTAAAATCCTTTCTCAGAAAACAGGATTCAATCCTTTGCCTTAACAAAATTCTACAGACTCTGCTGTGTGGTTAGATCGGCCAAGGGGGTCTTCCTTGTTTCTCAAGTGGGACCTGATTGCCTGTGATCCCTTGTTTTGCTGATGCAGGTTCCTTACTTTGTCCATGACATGTTCAGCCTGGGGATCAGAAATGCAGCTTAAATCCCAGGGAAGATTGACAGATTTTTTTTTTACTTTCCCCAGTGATGAGGACACTATTTTCCAGGAACATCCTGCACCTAATCAGTTCTTTGCCATTTACTACTCCTCCAGGACCAGCTTGGTCTCTCTGGTATTCTGCCTGCAACATGCAGTTTAATCTCCTCAAAAGATCTGAGTGCCTGAAAATCTTTAGTTTTTCTAAAGCCTTTGGATTTAATATAAGATACCATCATGAAATTTAATGGTCTATGATATTTTAGAAGCCTGACTGGATGATCTAATGATTCCTTCTGGCTTTAAACACTGAACCTCTTGGATCCTCACTTTTCCGATGACTGCCTCATATAAAATACAATTTAGAATAAAAATAACCTGATCATTCATCATATATATATTCTTCATGGGAGAAAATTATTTCACAGCAGCAAAACTGCAGAAAAAGGAATTTTACTGGGGCATCTGTGGGTTCAGTGGAGTGTTCCTTAACCCAAAGCCTCATATTGTGTGGAGAATTGGAGCCATTTCCCTGTGCTGAATCAGGACTTCAGGCCTGTATTACCAGTGATGTGTGGAATGCTCTTACCAATAAAAAAAAAAGAGCAGAACTCATTTGCTCAAGAAGAAAAACAAAACAATTTCCCTGCCAAGAGGAGTTCAAAGATTTAGTGACGTGAAAGTCTCTGGGAGAATAGTGAGGAGCAGATGAAACCTTCTAAATAATTACAAAAAAGATAAAAATATTGGTTTAAAGATTACTAAAAAGGACAGCTGAACTAGGAGTCAGAAAATCTGAGCTCAGAACAGTGTATCAGGCAAAGGAGCCTGAAATGAGATGTCAGTAGACTTTGGCTGTTTAGATCCAAGTTTATGACCATGTTTGTCTAAAGCTGTCCCCAGCACGGCAGCAGCTCCAAACTGGGGACTGCAGGGTGCTGGGCTGGCTTCTGCCAAATCCTCTCTGCAACCAGGACCATGGCACAGGACATGGGGCATGGGACATGGGACTCCCATGAGCATGCAGCTCAGGGGGTGGCTAAAAACCCGTCCCTGGATGGGACCAGCTCCTGCAGGAAACACAGCTGAGGCCTTGTTTCCATCCCTGCTCCTTGTGCAGCTTAGCCATCAAATGGAGCACTCAGACAACAATTCTTTCTCCCTCCAGGACATCTGCTTTCCCACCCTGTGATGGGGTGCCTTATAGATTGCAGACAAACCTGAATTAGAGCCAAGAGTCCAGAAAATGTCCGTACCACTGCAAGCAGCATGCTGTCTGTGCTGGGATACTGTGGGAAGCAGAGCCCCTGTGGAAAGTACCTGGGAGAGAGATGGAATCACAGTGTGTGCATCTGCCCACAAGGGTATATAGAGAAAAAATTAGATTATAGGGAGAAAAGGACTGTAGTTCAGTTGATTTACTGCCTTTTGTCTCATGGTTTAGGACCCTGCCTGAGAGACTGGTTTCCTTCCCCCTACCCAGAATGAAACCAGCAGGAATTAAGAAGCGGTGCTTTTTCAGGTACAAATCATTGTTTCCCCCCCCAATCGCTTTGCTTTGACAAACAGCTGTATGAGGCACGGGCAGCTGCAATCAGTTCTGCGTCCTCTCAAAGTGGATTCTTGCATGAAGTTTAGTCCCCAAATGCCTGACACACTTTTTGAGAAGGACTTAGAATTGTTTCTGAACAGTCTCCAGTGTAATCTCCATCTGTGACTGAGTTCATTAAACAAATTATTGAGCTTGCTCACCAATGTCATAAGGAACTTTGTACTGCGATGAGTTTGAAGGATGATTTTGTTTTGATTTGCTGACTTCTGAGTCACTCATAATTGGTAACAAAACACATAAAATAATCTTTTATTCTTACATCTTTTTTACATGCTTAGTTACTGTGTACAAAGTTATTGGTGGGACTAAATGACCCAAAATGCAGTAAGATTTAATTTTTAGGAAGACAGTCGGACATACCAAAAATTACTGCTCTTGTTTTTCTGGTACATCTGTGGTAAGTAATCAACAATAACAGCAAGAATAAGAATAAGATTAAGAAGAATAAAACTCATCTTACCTGGAATGTGGTGAATAATGTCACCAGTCATATTACCTATGGTCCCTCTTGACTATGATTTGACATAAATGATCTGAATAAAATTATAACAATATGAAAAGTAAAGATATTCCCATTATTTTTACTTGTCTATTTTGTAATAGACACAACTTGCCACACAACTGTTTGCTACTGCATTCCAGCATCTGCTGATGGTATTTGTATCTTTTGATTGACTAGGACACTGAGTTTAATTGGTTATTTAATTTAGTGGTACTTATTCTAATTTTCCACAGATTTTCTTTAACCTTTGCATGAACTTTTCTTCCCTCTGCCATTTGGGAAAGAGCAGAAAATCAGCCCTAAGTAAAAGTAATTCTTATGCTTTTGTTTCCTTATGTTGGGATTTGTGTCTCATCTTGCAAGAGATTATATAACATATTTTGCCTGCCATCATCTTCATGATGGTATGATGCTTGATAAAGAGTATTTGTACTGTAGGTGTGCACATTACTTCACAATTTAAATATCATCCTGCTCGTTTTCCTGCTGTGCCATGACATTCAGAGGATGATTTTTTTTTCCTTTTCATAGTATGTTCCTGCATTTTTTCAGTTATGGTGATTAAAATATGTTTTTCTGGAAAAGAGAGTGAATTGCTCAGATGAAGAAGTTGGAGAGGGGTATACAGCATTTGCATATTTTTGGATCAAAACACTGATGCAGCTCAGCTTGCGCACTGAGTTGGTGTGACTCAACCAAAATGACTTCCATGGACTTCCTTGTGCAGCGTGAGCTCAGTACTTCAATTTCTGAGCTCTGCTCAGTTAAAATGTACAGTATACATAGTTTGCTGATTTGCCTGAAAATTAAGTCTCTGTCATATCAGCTGGCATATGATTTTACTAGATCTGTTAGAAAATTGGGAACAGGGTGATAACCACAGCATGGAGGTATGGTGACAGCCCCTTTCCCCGGCAGCCACTGCACATGCCAGGACCAAGCTGTTCAGCACTGCAGGAGCAGTATAAACAAACATTTGGGTAAGAACACTTCTTCCTTCTTGAAAATCTGGTGCTCTGACAGGATGAAAATAGTCTGATACTCGTATTATGCATATCTGGAAGACACCTTAGGATAGTATAATTTAGTGCTGCTACTGAAGAGATTGTACCACTCAGTCCCTTTTCTCTGGGATTGGCAAATAATTTGTGCCATCATTCAGTGAACTACCTATGGGACTGAAGTGGCTGAAAAATTACTTGAGAAATGGCTTGCTCCTGGCCATGTTAGTTTTCTGAGCAACTTCACAGCTTGACTGCAAATTGCTGCGAGGAGTGAGTAGTGTGGTCATGAGAAGAGCTGCTGGGAATGGGAAGTGAGCAGGATGCCAAAAAAAGGACACTGAAGCCAGTCCATGTGGTAAGTGGAATTTGGGGATCCTTGTGTATAGAAAAGCAGCTTTTCAAAAGAGAGAATGACAAGGGAGATGAGAGTTCTTAGTCTTAGCACACCTATGAGCTTAAGTTTCAGCCAGGTCATGAGGCTTGTTCAGAGCACAGAAATTTAAGAACATGCACGCAAGTCTTACAGGAACAATGTTTGAAGTGTTCTTCTTAACTCTATTTCGATTGTAGTTTAAAGTGAAGAAGAAAAATAAATGTAGAAAAATACAATTTTCTGTATTTCCTCAGAGAATATAATAACATAAAAAATCTTTAGAGACAATTGGCACAATTTTCTCTGGTTTGTTTTTGGTTAGTTGGTTGGTTGGGTTTTTTTAGCTCAAGTAGGCTAAAAAACTTCCAGGATGTCTTCCTGCTGATAAGTTGAACATAATTCACAAAATGTGCTTCTAATTATTTATGACCTCTCAGCATGCAAGAACATGCCAAAAATTATTTCCATCATTTTTTCCCATTAAGAGGCAGTTAGAGACCAGGGAACTACCTCTACAGTTAGGACCCAGAATTTCCAACTCACTGCATGAACGAGGGCTGCCTACAATGATTATTTCAGTGCAGCAAGAGTAAAACCATTTTATCCAATCCTACCCATTCCATTAAAAATCTATGCATCAGCTTTAATCCACTCAGGTCAGTTTTCCTCATCTCTTTAAAAATTCTGTCCTCCACAATGTATGATATGGATATTCTTTTTATAGGAAAAGTAATTATGGCAGTTTTCCAAATGATCAAAATACCACTGTGCCCTCAATTCCCAAGGGCAATTCCAAGAATTTATTTTAATTCAGAAATAGATTACAAACGTGACATAATCTTTTTGACTGAAATTGAGTATGTAAATTTGTCTGGGGAACCTCAGTCCTCCAGCAGCTCCATCTCTGAGCCCCAGTGCCCAAATGTCCCAGCAGATGAGGAAAATTGGTCATCCTGGTCATTTCAAGCAAAATGGGCCCAGCTATGCAGCTGGTGTAAACTGACTCAGTGGTCACAGGAGTGATTCTGATTTTTGCCAGCTAACGAGACTATTATATTCATTTTGCTTATCTGTGAAGACCTTTTCTGGAATAACGTGTGCTGATTGTCTCGCCAAGGTAGAAACAGGCCAGGAATTGTAAATTAGCCATGCATAATGCATTAGAGGTAACACTTGGGTTTATTGCCTCTTGGTAAGTTATTAAGCTTTTATTGAAGCATATTTTGTATGAGCATCAGTATTATCTGCATGCTTTGTACCTAATGTGTTTCACTTCCTTAGCACATCTCAGTTAAGGGTTCTAAAACAGGCTACAAACAATAATGAGTCAAGCTTTGCAGCTCTCCAGTGAGGAAGGCAAGCAGCATCATTGCAGGTCTGCAGGTCAGGATACTGAGGAACGGAGAGGCTTTTTAAAGACAACGCAATAAAATTCAGATGATGGTTCCTGCCCTTCTGTAGGTACCTCGAGACATTTCCCCCTTTCTCCCCAGCAGTGGTATAGGAAAGGAATGCAGCTTGCCTGTGGTTGCTGGCTGCATCCCCAAGAGCAGCAGGATGCCGGATGCAGCCAGGACTGGACAGCCTGCTTGGTGCCCCCCTACCCTGGGCAGAGTTGGCCCCTCCTACCTCACAACCCTTCCTGTGCCCACACTCTCTCTTTTTCCTTTTATGCCGAACTCTGTGATTCCTTGTCTGTGGTCCCAAGCATGCTCTTGCCAAGGTCCTCATCACGGTGCATCTTTCCAGCTCCTGGCTCTTGGCTTCAGCCCTCCCTGCTCCGAACCTGCTGTTCTCCCTCTAGCAACAGCACTTGGGGGCTCCCTCACACCCTGGTATGTATCCTTGCACACTAAATAATTGCAGCTGTAGTACAGAACTAAAGCCAATTACCCACAAGTGGGAGATGTTTTCAAAGCTCTTTTTCAAGACACACTACCTCTGAGGACAGCTCTACTGGGACCTCCAAGCTAGCATACCTTAAGCATGAGGGCTTAGTGTTCCCGGGAATCTTTGTCCTTTTTCACAAGCTCTACTCATGGGAACTCATTAGGAGTCAAGCAGGAGGAGAACTATGCCACCAAAGAGCAGAGGGACAATGCTGTGAGGCACTGACATGGCCCCTGCCTGCTATGTCCTTGCTGGGGTCCTGGGGCTGCTGCTGGCGCAGCTGCCACTCAGGCACACATCTGAGAGGATTTAGATATTTATACTAATTCTTCCCTGGATCCCTGAGAGTTGCTTTTTCTTAAGAGATTAAGATGAGTTTCATTGTGTATCACCATTATAACAATGAGTTGAATAATTTTTTACTTCTGAAGCTTTCAGAAAACCTCTAAGTTTTTATTTTTCTGAATGTAATGATCTGTAGAAGCCTTTAGATGTTTTCTATCAACTCTTATATAGTCACTTTCATTTTTTCTCTATGGCCAGTATTTCCCTCTAGTAGAGCTGCTGCATTCAGTACCCTGCTGGATTCCTCAATCCTCAAGGTGGAGAATGCCCCTTTTCAGCACCTCTGATCAGCTACTCAGTAAGAGATTAGTTCCTTTTCAGGCTGAATGTAATCCTCTCAATCTTTCTTTATCAAGATTTAAAAATATGAGTGGTAAAAGAACACAAACCAGTCCTTCTCTCCTGAAACACCAAGTGCATGTATGTAGGTATTTCTAAACTTTTCTCCCCCTTCTAGAAATCCCACCACATTTGTGCATTCCAGGTTCACCCACTCATCCCTGATGCACCCCAAAGTTCCACGCCAGAGTTTAGTGGCCCATTTATCTATGTAATATTCCTGGATGAACTGTTTGTACAAGTCCATGGAACAGGAACAGAGAAAACGCTGTTTGGACTCCCAAACCCCAGTTTTGGTTCTGTGGGATGGGATAGTGAATGGTCAGGGTCTTGCTTGACTTATTTTCATGAAAGTCTCAACCAGGGCTAGTTGTGCAGATGCTTGTCCTGCTTAGACACAATAAACCCCTTTTCCCTTTCCTTTGTTTCCCTTTCCTTTGTTTCCTTTTCCTTTGTTTATTTCTTTTTCTCTTTTTCTTTCACTGCCATATTCCATAACAACAGTGCGGAGAGGGGACATTCAGAAATTTAGTAATAATGTTAGCTCATTAGAAGCTTCCAGGGTTATATTGGGAAATTTTTGCCAGTCCATGACAACTTTTCATCTCACCCCAGGACCAAAGAATTTTTGCACTAAAAGGGGCAGCACAGATCAGCTCTGTCTGTATGCATAATTTTTTAGTAGACTAAATATTTTGATCACCTGATACAGTGAACTCTGACAGATAAGAAAGAGGATGAATTAATTCAATGGAAAAAAGTTTAATGAAGAAAGCAACAGCCGTGTTAGAGTTGTGGAAAAGAGAAAGAATGAGTTTGAAACAAAGTAGCACACTGGAAATGAAGCTTGTTAAAAAGAGAGAGAGAGAATTAATTTTTTTAGAAGTGTCTCTGTGGAAGAGAATGATACTTTCCTTGGGTTGATACTGCCAAATAGTATGTTTCACAGTGTACAGTGTGCCAGTTCTCTGTGCCTCTTGTCCTTTGTCCCCACATATCCATGGTGATTTGAAACTGGTAGAATTTAAAAGAAAGTGCTTTATGTAATTAACTGATTTTCAGAAGCCTAAGTGTCCATGCCAGAACAATGAAAGAGAAATCAAATTAGTTCTTCATACAGCTCGGGAAAAAAAATGGAAGGCATCCAAAGAAAAATAACTAAGCCTGCATATGGGCTGATATTAAAGTTCAGGATGTCCCTGAGCTATTTGCCCATCTATCAATGAAGGCACGTCTTCCTCTAGTGGCCTGCTTCAGACTTCAAACCTGCATGGAATGAAACCTACAGAGAACTATGGAGAATATATATATTTATATATTTGGGTATTTATGTATTTATATATTTATATAAAAATATATTTATATATTGTGAATCCTTTATGTTTTCATGCTCTGCATAATAATCATCCTACAGATGATCCACAACTATAGTGTTAAAATAAAAAGAAGTTAGAGTTCCATCCTTGATGTGTTGAGATGTAGCCATAGGGCTCTCCCTCACAACAGTGGTATAGCAAACACAAAATGTTTGTTTACCAGTCAGTCTTGGGGATTATATCCCTTCTCATAGATTAAAACATGTAGGGACCCAAATGTTTAGGTGGTAACTTCCAGATCCAGACTGCAGCAAGTCTGCCTTATCTGTCTAGCTATGGCATACTACTCACAATAAAAGCTTCTATGAGCTGTTTGTCAGAGACTGGAATTGCAGGAAATGCTTTCTGCTAACTTTTAGAAAGTTTGCTTTCTCGAAGCAGCTTGTGAGGGTAACAAGCATAGATATTTAATGATGCCACAAGTTGCAGCTTCCAGTTCCGTACTTCCTGGTATGCCTGTGAACTAATCCATGGAAATAAAACAGAGCCCAACTTTAACTTTCATCAAAAAACTGTAACCATTTACAGTTATGTAATGCATTAGTTCCTTGTCTTTGTCTTTGTTTCCTCTCTGCTGAGGCACCCTCTTTATAAAGTCAGTAAAATGCTGATCTATTCAGTGGTGGTGTATTTAGGAGCCTTAGAGAGGATGGCAAAACTGCCATTCCCAAACCAATACGTGATTCTCTCCTTTGGATTTCGGGCAGTAAGGATTATCCAGTCCTGTCCCTCACAACTACAAATGAGTCAGTAGCTGCTTAGTCCAGCTATGTCCACAGATATTGCATTCTTACACTCAGGAATTCAGCCAGACAGTACTTTTTGCACTCTATTATAAACCTCAATTCGGCCATGAAAATATTCTGTGTCACATAAGAAAAGAGCAGGATGGTTCAAGGGTGAGTTGACAACGTTCTAACTCGCTTTAGTAGCAAGTAAATGTTTTAAGTGGAAATGCTCAAAGTGATTCTAAAAAATTGATGGCTCCACCCACTGCAGAAAAGGCTTTCCTACCTTGTCACCAGTACCTGCCAGTCTGAGATACAAATATGTACTTGGTCCACTTTAGATTTTAGTCTATTGCTACCTTAATAGGAGTTCAGGAGGCAGCTTCTGACAAGTGATTTGCTCTGAATATGATTTTCTTTAATATTTTTTTCCCTTTGAGAAAATATTAAAAGCCATTTCCTTGATTTAGGTTGCAACTTCAGTTCTGCTGGCTTGACAGATTTATAGATTTTTATTTCCTTTACTTGTTTGTAAACTCTGTGTTTTATCTTTCCTTCAGTCTGGATGTATCCAAGTATCTGCAACTTCTCTGGAAGCATTCACTGTTTAAAACTTTCACAACTTTTCTTGCCTGCCCTGATTTAATTTCACCTGGTTGCTGGTGTGTGGGTGTTTGAGATTTTGAGGGTAGCACTTGCCACATTCTAAATACTTGCTAAATGGAAATTTTGGGGGAAATAATCAGAGGTAAAGGAAGAATTAAAATGAGAAACAGTAGGGGAAGGACAAAGGAGATTAAAAAAATACAAAGTAATTTATTTTTCTTGTGTAGTCATGCATTTTGTAATAGATAAACAGCTGATATGGACAAGAAGCATAAGGGCCCTTCTTGGGGTGGATGTCTGAGGGCAATGAGAAATACTGGTAAATGCATTATGAGGATGCTGGTTCCAGAGCAATTTTGCTCAGCCATGTGTGATGTGTGATGGTTTCTCACCCCAGTGGCCCCTGGGAGCATCATGAGAGAAGCCACTTCTGCAGTCATTCCCAGAGGTTTGCCTAGCATTCCCACCTTACCAGAGACCTTGGCAAAGGAAGATGCAGTCAGCATCTAGGTCTTCGTTCTCTTACAGAATCCTTCTCCTGATCATTTCTATGAATTTCTTAGATGAGGTTCCTTTCTTTGTAAGGGACAACTGATGCATTTCTTTCCATATTGGATATATTTTGTGTCCATAGCCTATGTTTACTGCAAGCCAGGCACTAAGAAACATATCCTGCTGAGACTATCTGGCCCAACTCTGGAGAGTTCAGACTTTTTTCATCCATTTCAAACGATGAGAAATTTATAGCAATAGCTTCTTGGAGAGAACAGTGGAATTATCTAAAAGTATTTTGTTACCTACAATTTCCCCCGACCAGCTGGGTTATTTAAAAGCCACTACTCTCTTGCTGGGTTTCTCCTGCCTCTCCAAATCCTCTATTCCATGTCCCCTGCTCAACCCCTCCACCTCTCCAGCCTTTCACCTGGGAGTCTTTGGTAAAGACTTTGCAGCAGATTTGTGTCTTGAAAGTTGCAGCTACAAACATCTTCTGAGCCTGTCAGCAGATGAGTGCAGGAGCCAGAAGCAGATAAATCACACCTCCTGGCTGCTAACTTTCCCTTGTGCTCTGAGGGTTTTTAACTTCCTGCATACTCATATGAAGGCAGAGGCATTGCCAACTATAAAGGACTGAAATGGCTTTCGTCTTCAAAGCTTTACTGCTACTTGTCATTAGTTATGTTAATTCAAAAGGAGAAAAAAAGGAGACCTTTAGACTGATGAGAATACACTGACAGTCAAAACCTTTCCTGGAATATTAATAAAGGATTAGATGAGATTCCTCTCCAAACAGCAAACAGATCCTGTTTTCTCTGCAATAAGCCAAAAGAGCTTCCATCCATAATGATCCAAAAATCTTTGTGAAAAGATTTAAAATACTTAAATATTTAAAATATGAAGTACTAAATAGAATAAAAAATCAAACATAATGTGAGCTTTCTTCATAACAGGTTTTGTTGATAGTTATTAAAATGAAAGTCCAAGAAGATGCCGCAAATCCCATACAAATGCCCTTGGAGCAGGGAAAACTTAAGGAAAAAAATCCCCTTTTTGTCTGGATGTTGCTGGATGCATTCTGCAGAATCAGATTCTGCATAACCTTTGTTATGGTTATTACGGGCATTTCATCATCTCCCTAAGTGCACTCAATAAGGAAAGAAGCACAGACTGCTCTGGAAGGTCTTCATCCTGCAGAGACTGAGGTTTTGAAGGAGAAGGGAGTCCAAGCAAAGTCTCCATGTAGACACAATGATTTATATTTTTAAGTCCATTTTTTGAACTCTCTCTTTTTTTTTCTCCTATTAATATTTTTTTAATGTGTCCACAAGTCCTTTTCGTGGGTGAGAGACCTATCTTCTATCCTAGAGGTAAAATTATGCAACTCCTCTGCAGACACCAGAAATGAATGGTTCAATGTATATTAAATTATATTCAAATCAGTCCACAAGCTGATTGACAAAGTCAGTTTCAGAATAGATACTGGAAGTTTAGCCCAGAAAGCCTAAGGAATCTCATGGTTTTGTCACAACACTATGATAGAAGATGGTAACAGAAATATTACTCGTACTTTTTGTCTGACGCTCTCTGTGTGATTTCAAAAAAGCTCATCATCGAAATATGTATTCAGCATCAAGACTTGTATGAAAAAAGAAAAACTGTTAACACATTCTAATAATAGGCCATCAATAATAGTATTGAAGTTCCCAAGGAAAAGCACCATATGCAATGCTTATTTTTCCGTGTATAAATGGACTGAGTAGAGAATAATATACTACTGAGCAGTAATTAGAATGATAAATGTCTGCAGAGTTGTTCTGTCACTTTATGCTGACTAACACTGATAGAAAAGTGGCTTCCAATGACAGCTGTAATATTTTAAACATAGGTAGTAGCTATGTGTGTGGAGTACTCAGGCTTACAAACACACCTTTGCTTTGAAATCACCTAAAATCCTAAAAGCAATGAGAAATTTTTTAATTGAGTTGGTGTTTACTGCAGAAAAGGGCAGTCTGAAGTACATGAAAAGAGATTAAATCCTCTCAGAAAAGTTATCTAAAGTGCAAGGTGTAGAGTCTCTGCAAAATCTTTCCACTATGACAGAGGCAACATTGGCTTCTCCTTAGGAAGGAAACACTTTGCAGTCCAGAGCATAAAATGTGAGAGCTGTGATGTGTAAAGCACTGAAGCGAATAGACCTGTGATTCATGATACCTAAGACAAGTCCGAAGCCTTTTATTTATCTCCCATGAAAAGGAGACAACTAGTTGTGTGCAGGTGATTGAGAAGTGACATATATCACCCTAGAAAATCCCATTTATTTTCTCACCTGGAGGAATGGAAAAAGAGTAAAGCTGCATAGAGGCAGGTGTTTACAGGGATTTAGGACTTTAAAATGAGGGTGATTTTAATGAAGAAGCATTATGTCTGCACATTCATGTACTTTTATGCAAATATTTGCAATAGAACAGTTTATATGGCGTAAGAATACTAATTTTCAGTCATAATTCCTTAGATTTTGATATCTGACACAGAGGTCTTCCTCAAACTGTAGTTTTTCTGCATTTTTTTGCCAACAGCCCATCTCATTGGTGTGCTCTGTGTGGAAGGAGGCCAACAATAAACATTGATAATACACCTGAAGATATAGAATTGCTGGAAAGGCTCACAATTTAATTCCCATTTGTATGTGCTGCTGCAAGTGAGGAAACACCCCATTGAAATATATCCCATGTTGAAACCTTTTCTACAGCTTGAATGAGTATGGAAAGCCCTAACCAACCTAAGAGGGGATTAAAGGAGTTACTGGGCATAGTTTTCTGTCAACCCAGAACAAGTGCTTGAACAACAAAGTGAGTTCATATACTCCCCCAACTTTTACTGACCCCAAGGGTGATGTTCAGTCTCACTCTGCTTACCCTGTAGCAGAGGACACTATAAGAAGCTCCTGGAGGCAATTTAAGTCTAGCTGGGGACTGTCCTCTTTTTATAAACAGCAATAAATCAGCAGCAGCGTAACCAATGAATTCACATTGTGAATCCACATATATGAATTTGCATTAATGTGGGATAATGTCAGTGAGAAGCATCACAGGCACTAGGTCACTTAAGGTTATGTATACCCTTGGGGCTACCCAGATTTATGTATTTCTATTGGCCCTAAGAAGGTCTCTGGGGTTTCTTCTGATAGCAGTCCCAACCAATTCCGTCCTATAAATCATTTTACATAAAACCCTGAGCTAAGGCTTGACATTCTTGTTTATGTCCTAGCCAGTACAACAGAGGAGCTTAATGTATAATGAAGGAAAGGAGTGTCTGAATCCTCCAGTTACAGCTAGAAAATGACTTACTGAATCTTAGTTTCTCATGCATTTAGAGTCTAGGAGTTTTTCACATGAGGGGAGGATAGTTTGTACTACAGTGGCCGTCATTTGAAAATTATTTAAGGTTAGGAATAATATAAGATAATAAGTCTGACAGAGTTCCCTGCCAAAGATATTGATTTATCTCATTCTTGCTACCCACCTGCAGTTTACATCATGTTTTCCTGAGTTTCCTCATATTCCAATTTTTCCCCATCAATGTCCTAAATCTCCTGACTCCTCTTGGCTACAGGAATGATACCAGCAACGGGAATAAAAATCTTTGAGCAGAATAAATGTTTCACTCTGAGCACTTGGACTAACATCCAGATAAAAGCTGTGGTGGATGTTCCTTGGTGAGTTTTTTTTTTAACAGTCTGGGACAGATGGTTGCTTATTTATCCAAATCCCAATTTTCATCCTACCCAGAATGATTCCAAAATAGTCTTTCCTCAGGAAGTCTTTCTGAGCACTGCCTTCCAAACCTTTCTGACTGGGCTTTGCAATAATTGAAAAGTATTGTACAGCTTAGCTGGCAGCCAAAACTGCAGGTGATGCTTCCAAAGCCCTCATCCCTCATTTACAGAGTCAGGGATCTGGATTTAAATAAGGACAGCTTTGCAACTTCACCTTTCCCTTTTCTAATTAACCCCTGATTGCATTATACTTTGCACAGGGATTCATTACCTGTTTTATTGATAAATTTTGATAAGCTTCTTATGTTGATTAGAAAGAGAAGGTGATGGTAGTCTAGGGAATCTTAAAAGTGGCAAAGTGTTTGCTTTGTGAATCTCTGCTTTGAAAGCCATGTAGGCAATGCTTAGCAAATGCAGAAGCTATAAAACCTTAATTGCTCCTTCCAACACTTTACAAAATAACTTCTCTTACTATTGTGCTCTTTGCAAGAAATTATGTTCATGATATAAGTGGAAAACATACTTTAGAAGAGTATTTCCCTTTATTTATTTTCAAGTTCGGAATGATGCTCAGGTGCATTCACAAAAAGTGAATGGAATTAAAGGAGTTCTTTTAAGGTCTTTCTGTCCAGCCCCTGCTCATAGTAGGGCCAACTTAAATGTCAGAGCAGGTTGCACAGAGCTATTCTCAGCTGCAATTTGAAAACCTCCAAGAATAAAGATATCCAGATTCTCTGGGCAATCTGTTCTTGCATTGAACCACCCTCATGGTGAATTTTTCCTCATATCCAGTTTCCTTGCAAGTTGTGACTGTCACCTCTTCTCTTCATTGTGCACTTCTGGGAAGAGCCTGAATTTTCATATTCTCCCTTTGGGGAGGGGAGGTAGCAGTTAAATCTCCCTTTGTCTTCTCTTCTCCAGAGTAAGCAAACCCAGCTGTCACAGTCTTTGATCCTACATCACGTGCTCCAATCTCTACTCTCTCTTTGTGATCCTCACAACATTTATGACAAGTGATACAGTAAATAAGTAATGCAAACCAAATTACTTTTGCATTCCAGTTGGAGTAAGATAAAGAGGTAATAGTTTCTGCAGTGGTTTTGTGCAAATTTAAGTAGAAAATAACACCAATAATGGAATTGGGCATGGAAATACAAGGAGGAAGCAGGGGTGTCACTGCATCCCACTAGCCTTTAAGTCCTGATCCCCTGCTATCCCTGAGAAGCCATAAACATAATATGGCACTGCAGATCCATTGCACCTTGCATTTTTGAATACCCTAAATGTAGCAGTGGAGGAAGCAGAGCACTGACTCTAGCTGATGCTCTGTAAGAGATACGGCAAGATGACCTCAGGGGGATCCAGTCCCTCAAAAAGTCACCATCCAGCCCCACAGGAGGCTGCAGACTGTGGTGTCCTAAAACGAATGGAAGTCACTTACTGGACTTACCTGAGCTGCATAAGTTGCTTGCAGTTTCCAGAAATGATGCCTTATTTAAAACAGCAGGCCTGATTCATCACTTTGTTATAGAGGTTTAATGGGGTGGTGAATCACATTCATCATTTCCAAAAACTTAGAAGCATTGGTAGAACTTCTCTCAATTCATAAACTTTAATATATATTTTAGGATAATAATTTACTTTTAAATTTAAGAAGAAAATAACACCCAGTAATCATAATTAGGGGGAAAAAGCAAAATATTAATTTTCTGGAAACATTGTATACCCAGAAAAAGAAAAGTTGTGACATTTCTGATTTATATTTTTGGTTTGAGATTCGTATAGCCTGACACTTTTTGCCATGTTTAGGTATGAACGCAATGAAAAACATTATTTCAATACTTAAATTCCTGTAATATCTCATTTCTGGAGGGTTTTTTTTTCCTGACTGCTTGTTATAATGTTCAAAATCCCACACCTTTTTTGGGGGGGCAAGTAGAAAGGGGAGAGAGGAGCAGGAAAAGGTTTAAGGAGCAAGGGGAAAAACAGTACATCCACTTTAATTCTCTATTCAGGAATAAAAATATTCTGCAAACCTTTTCAATTTTGTTATGGAAAACATTTCAACCAGCTCTAGATGTTTAGGTGAAAATTGCCTAAGGTAATTCTGTCAGGAACAGAAGCTGGATATCCTTGTCTTCCCTAGGTGTGATGTTTGGCAAATAAAAAGAAAAGTTGTGGCAGATTAAAGTGACATGTCCTTTCCCAATTCTTACTGTCATCTATTAGCTGGAAGAGAACTGCTTGATGTTTTTTCTTTTCTGATCTTTCCCCCTTATTTAAAAGGAATAAAAACAATTGGGCTGGAAACCCTCTCATAATCTCAAAAATGCCTCTGCGTGATACTGTGCACTTTCTTCTCCATTCTGGGAGTTGTTATAGTATATTTTATACAGGAAAGCTTTGGGAAATATAAACCATGATTGCAGTATATGTCCTCTTGTTCTTGAAAGGCACTGTATTTAAGCAAGACTCATACCATGATTCCTATTTCTAATCCTGTCAATATCTCATTTTATGACCTTGGACAAAACTTCTCTCTGCCCTTCAGGCTACTCCTCTGTTATATAGGAACAGAAATCTGAGATACTTTAGGGCATTATGAAGTTTAATCAATATCTGTAGATTCCTCTGAGATGCTCAAAGCAAATTTGTCATCAAAATGGACAGTTCATACCAGTGTACATATACCCTATCAACCAAAACCTTCTGGAAGGCTTATCCTGAGGCAGGGAGTAGAGATCATAAACCATGTATTTGTTTAATTTGCTGTCATATGCCTACTACCAGCTGCATGCACGAGTAGAGACAATCATTGCCCTATTTTTCCCATTCATTTGGTTTTTGTAAGCAAATGCAAACAGTGAGGAAAGAATGCTCTGACACTGCCCCTCGGGGCACCACTGGGCTGCCCACTTTGCCAGAGCTGGGGTTTTCTGGTTGGCTGCTGAGGTGTCATCAACCCAGTGCAGTGACTTGTCTTCCCTCTCACTGGTTTTATACAAGACAGCAGTATGAGGAAACAGAAACTTCAAACTAGGATACCCTCACTGTGGCTGTGATCCCACTGGGAGCGGAAGGTAAAGGAGAGGTGAGGAAGCAGGACAAATTCATCCAGCTGAAGGATATTTTATTCTGTGAGTGCATTATCTGCCTAAATGAACCAATCATTACCTAGGCCAGTGGGGTGGCCAGCGACAGGCATTTTTTAAGCTTTTTTAAGATGACCATCTGTTGTTACTGCTGTTGAACGTGCATTAAAAATAGGTGTTTATTTATTGATAAACTTCATATGACGATACTGTTACTAAAAAAAAAGCATATTCAGGGCAACACACAGTTAGCATCTGTGTTTATAGTTCTCTGTTTCTTGCAATCACGGGCATTAAATTTATCAATATGTTAACAGTGGGTCAGAAGAAAGCAGGTATTTAGATAGGAAATTGTTATATAACAGTTTAGCTTGAAGGGCATTTTCCAGATGTGAAATGCTCATAATTCACTATAATTAACTGGGAGGTCTATGATTTTCTTGAATTTTTCACAGGTTTGCATCATGTACAGAAGATAGACATTTCCTAGCTCAAGGCTTTCATAGATTTCTCTAATTAGGTCAATGTGAAAAAATAGCTTACTAAAACATGCCTTGAGGTATATAGAATACGTATATATTGATCAACAGGTATTCATCGCCTGGCAGAAGTTTGTAGTTACATGCTTAGTTGATATGCTAGGTGCCAAATGTAGATACTTTTCCTTTTTTATTGCAAATATTCCAAAATAGACCCAACTAAACTAAAAGTGCAAAACCTACTAACTATCGCCACCTATTGTTGTTTTCCTTCAGGAAACATTATGGGAGTATAGTTTACAGCATGTCAGCACTTGCTAAGAAAGGTAGGTAGCTGAGAGGTGGAAGTCTTTTGCTACAGGTGAATTTTCAGTCCTCTTTCCTGAAATATCTGCCTGCAAACAGGAGTGCACAGCCAGGGATGACTGCTGAGCTTTCTGCAGGGCCTTGTCCAGATCATGACTGCACCATTGTACAGCCTGCTTCCTCTGAAATCCTCTTTTACATATGCAAGCTGCAAAAATGTCTTCCAGTTATTCGCACTGTCAGCCTCCGTTCTCCTCCACTCATAGAAGCTGCACTTATCACTGTTTTATAATTACATGCTCATACAGGGTTGTGAATTGTTTTCTTCGGAATTAACACTCCCGTGCCAGTCCCCCAGGCAGTCAGACACTTTCTGGGATTCATACTGTCCAACCTTCTTCAGCATAGATCAAGTGCACTTGCTTCATCCTTTGCCTTGTTGCCACCCGTCCCTTCAGCTGTTGATAGGGTTGATACAAGTTATACACCCAAGCCAGTCTACAGAGGGAAATCCTTCCCAGAAAAAGGAGCTGCAAGAGGTGCAAAATCTCCTGAAACATAAGATACCCCTTATGGGCAAAGGCTGTCATTTAAATGTAAAAAAGGCAAATTAAATAATAATGAAGTTGTAGTTTAGACAGCCAAGTAAAAAACTGAGAAGACCTGATATGTGGCAGCCTGGTGTTTCGTTTTCCTCTGTCCTTTTAAAAATATGATTGACAGAATATTTCAGATCTAACGTATTTTATTGCAATAATCTAAGTATTTATGCAATCTACTCCCATGCTGCTCCATCTCTTTCAGCCATCCCTCCTCCAGGCTGAGATGCAGGTTGAAATGTGGATCTTTGTTCAAATAAATTACGTCAATAGAATTACATACACAGCTGTTAACTGAATGATGATTTCAGCTTCTAGTCTGATGATCACACACCACTTACTTGTTTCAGTAGTTCAGGTGATATTTGGTAGGGTTAATAATGCACTTCATGTAGGTGTTTCAATTATCCAACACTCCTGAAGTCAGGAAAATTCAAATGGGGATAAGATGAAGAGATAAAGCAAAAACGTAAAAATGGAGGACCTAGGGTTTTATCTGAAGAAAACATCAATTGCTGTGCACAAAGTCTTTAATCTTAAAGATTACAAGTCAGTTCAAGCCCTTACTTCATTATTACTCACAGCGTAATAATTACTGCTCCTTTCTTGAAGGGAACAATTACTTCCTTCCCTTTCTTTCTGAGGGTCACATTACAGTGACCTGTGTACAACACATACTTCTTTCATCCCTGCATCTTCTGCGGAAGCACAATGAGTGGAAAAGGGGCAAGAAAATCAGAAAGAGGGAGTCTTCTTGCAGAGGGACGTGCAAATGAGCAGAAAGAAAGGCAGTGAATGGGGAAAGAGAAGAAAGAAGAGTAGATGAAAGTGATGAATAGACTAAATAGCCAGACTTGTGGTACCTGGCAAGTTGCTAACATGAGGACAGTGTTGCCTTTTATACACGGGATAGTTGATGTGGGATTTGGAAAACCCAGAGCTCCTGCCCCAGTACATGTCCAAAGGATCGCCATTTTTCTCAACCTATTATGGATGTTCTTAACCTGCTGCCGGCAGTGCCAAGCACTTCATCTCACTGGACCCCGTGGCCATCTGCACTGAAGACACCCCCTCATCATGTCTTTTCCTAACATCTGAAGTCTGTTCACATGATAGTGGAATTTGGGATAATAGGTGCATAGCCACAGTGAAATGCTGTCAAGTGCCCTCCATAAAAATGGAAAGGGTCTTGGTATCACTAGTGCCACAGAAGGAAGTGTTTAGGGTGGGGTCTGGAGATGATGGGGACATTTGCTTCAGAATTGCACTCCAGGCCTGAAACGTAATAACAGCTGAATTCAGGTTTGTAGAAGAAAGAGATTGTTACAAGCAGTGGACTTTACTGAAGAGCAAGGAGCAATGGAGTCACTCAGACTTATGAATTGTACAGGCCACATTTGATTTTACATATATTCTGCTTTTTCCCCTTTTCTTACATATGGCATGATATTCTGATTTATGTCACAGGACTTAAAGGCCTTAGCTAGCTACAGAAGCTCAATTCACTTGTCTGAATCCTAACTAATTGTTTGCATATTATGACGAGGAGTTTCAGAGCTTAAGAATTGTATTTAAAACACAAGTCAACAACTTTTTTTTGCATTGTGTCTCATTGCCAGCTTTCCAATTTCATAAGCCTTTGTTTCTGATTTATGAGACAGCTTTAATGGAGATTTCAAGATGAAATTCTCTATGTTGCTACTGATTTTGAAGACTTCATCCAGTATGTTCCATAAGACAATGCTGAAGGGAAATTTGAAGTGCTTACTATTTATAATGGCTTTGCTATGAACTAGGTTCTCATTTGAATAAATGGATCGTGCTATATTTTCATTGATCTTTTTAATGAAATAGCATTTAGGATGCTTTTATACTACCTCCACTGCATGGAAAGCTTTATTCTCCAAAAGTCTTTCCTCATAATTCCTACTGAAATTTTCTTGAGGCTGGATGACAAGTACAAAGCATAGAACTGAAGGTATAAATGACCCTTTGAAATGACTCACTTTGTTTTCAGCCTCATTCCTATTTATTACTGAGCTGATCTTTGCTCTCCTAGCAGAGGAAGATAGAGTTCCTTAAATCATGCCTATTGCAGTAGTGGAGCTTTATAATAAAAGCCATTGGATTGCCAGAATTTTCTAGGTAACAGGGGATGGTGGCACAAATTCTGTCTGCTCAATGCCTCAAACTTTTGCAGACAGGCTGACTTTAAAACTTTTTGACAGTCAAATGTTACATTATAAACTGAAATATGTGTGTGCATTTCTAAAGGATTAGTGACTAGCCACGTGCTTGAAATGATGAGGTTATGGCGTAGTTTCCCTTTTGAGGTATTAAGGCTTTTAAGGTTTATTTTTCCTGTCATTTAAAAGTCATTCAGAAGTATCCATCTAATACAGTCATAGAAAAATTACTCTCCTTCCTTTTTTCCTTTTGAGTTCAAAAGAGACTGACCTTTAACTTCCTTAGGTCTCCAGAAAGACAGAGGAAGATGGCATCCTATGTATGAAATCAAAATGAGTAGAGTACTATTTCTCATGGAAAGTTTTTGTTCTGCTGGAATTTTCATTGTTTATGAGAGATATTTGTAACCTTTACCCTTCTTGCCATTAGAATTCATCTAACCTTCTTGTCTACACATGCAGTGACAAACAACAGACTTTTAAATCAGACCAGTTACCTATTAACCTTGTAATCAGGGAAGGACTGTCACAGCAGTCGCAGCAGCCCACCACTGGAGCCCATCAGAAGAAAAGACCCTTGTGCTCAGGTCACAGTCTGGAGAGCTGCCAGTAAATACCCACGTGCCTGACATGTGAATCAAATTACCCTCCTACAAGTGGTGTCCAGAGAAAAACTTATCTCATTAATTATACATAGAAATTGAGATCCAGCAACATCCAATGAGGTTCTGTATTTCAGGCCTTGATTTTCTGATGCTGTCAGCAGCAGATCAACAATCTAATTAAAATGGCCATCAAAGCAGATCTGAAATACATTAAATGGTTCCCATTAATGTCATATTTAATTTAGTGGTTCAGTGTTGAAGATGTTCATTACTGTCCTTTGCTAGATTTTGAACTTCTGGGCAAGTTTTATAAATGATATTTACATCTCAAGAAATACAAACACACTGTGTACATATCTGATATCTCTTCTGTCTTTTCACTCCCAGTTTTATTGCATCTGGGTTGCCAGCTACCCCTTGATTACTTCTTCAGAACACCCTGAGAAACTTAGAAGGGGTGGGGGGATTGCAAACAGGGGGAATGGCACCAGCTTTTTTTGCTGTTTGTCCCCTCTGTCCTTCACAGCAGGTTTTTTGTCTAATTGTATAACTGAGCTCAGTCTAGTGATAAGACCTGAGGGAATGGCCTGAGGTTGTGTCAAGGGAGGTTTAGGTTGGATATTAGAAAAAGGTTCTTGACCCAAAGGGTGTTTGGGGACTGGAACAAACTGCCCAGGGAAGTGGTCGCAGCACCAAGCCTGACCAAGCTCAAGCAGCATTTGGAAAACACTCTCAGGCACATGGTGTGAGTCTTGGGGATGGTGCTGAGCAGGGCTGGGGGCTGGAATCCATGACCCTGATGGGTCCCTTCCAACTCAGCATATTCTGTAATTCTGTGATTCACTGACACGATGGGATGTCTGGCCCTTCCCATTGACCAGCAGTGTTCCTTCTGACTGGTGTGCACTAGAACTCACTAGGTGCTATGAGTAAGGAAGACTGAGTTGCAATACTTCATAGAAATAGCCTGTTAGAGGTCAGGTCAGATGTGAAGGTCTTAATTTTGATCACTGTAAAATTAGTTTGTTGTTCTTTCTTGTGGGATAGTCAGGAACGTAAAAGGCATCATTCACTAAAACACCCACATACACAGAAGAAGAAGAAATAAAAAGGTATTCTTAGAGGGTGTGTTTACCTCTTTTTTATCTTTTACAGATCGCTGTGTTTTTATCTTAAAGCAGATTTGTGTAACAGAATGGAGGGAAAAACAAACCTAATTATGAAAAAAATGTATCCAAACCACAATTGTGTAATCAGTGTACACATGTTGCCTATGTATTCATTGCCTTACTCTAAAGTAGCATCTTCTAAGGAACATGTGGAAACTTTACATTGTTTATCTTAGTGTGACAAGAAATCACAAGTTTTGTCTAATAAAACTGTGACAAAATTAGAAAAACACATCTGCTGAATACTTTAAGACACTATGAAGGATTCAAAAGTCAGAAGAATAGACATATTTGGCATGTTTGGTTATCCAGGAAAGATGTCAAATAGCATGGTAGAATTGCAGCCAAGGAGAAATTGGTGGCTTTCCCAGTAACATTTTTTCATTACCCATGAAAACTAAATTTTTTTCTTTCAGATATCTAACTCTAGTCACCACTTCAAGAACAATATTAATTAGGATAACACCAGAAATATTCAAATAAGTTGGAGGCATTTGAATTTTGGAGAGAAGCAACAAAATCATTCTTTGATAGTGGCACAATAAGGAACTTTTACATAAGCACACACCAAAAAGTCAGTTACTAGAAGGAATAAAGATCAAGCATTTGAAGATTATAAACACTGTATTACAGGAAGAGTGAATCAAACTGTGCCCATCTAAAATAAATGAGATGAAATTCAGCAAGACTCAGATGAATGTTAGCATGGAATATTTTACAGTTTTAGGATACTCGAATGTCAGAATCTGTTACTCTGGAAAAATCACCCAGAGCAAATCTCATCTCATCTCATTATCTAAAAGAGGATTGGGAAAAAATCATGACTTCTTAGAACTACATATATATCTCTGAAAGGGAGTAAGTCTTTAATTTTGAGCAAGTCAAAATTTTTTGCTATGAGTGGGATGATACAGCATTAATAGTTTACTGACCCTGTTTACAAAGAGAAGCAGAGATGTGCTTAACTCAAATGAATTATTTCCCTGCAATATGCTAGCAGAGCAAGGGAGCCTTGTAATAACTGTTGCTTGCCTTTGCAGATCATTGAGCTTAGGTGTGAACAACCCTTGGACATTTTGGCTGTATCTATACCAGTAATTGAAAAAGGAAGACTCCCAGAGGCTGTAATTCAGTCCATACCATAGTATTGTTACAATGGTACCTGATACACTTTTGGACCAAAGCACTGTCACTTTTTTGGGTTTTTGAGGAGGCAGAAAATATGGTTCCTACAACCCTGAAATTTTCCTTGTGAATGTGTCATTTCAGCTGAACTATTCACAAGTGTTTTGCTAGCAAAGCAAAAAATTGTTGGTTTCTGATTGAATTGAGCTATATTCTTGGCAGCTCTCAGGAACTTCCTGTCAAAATTCTACAGTCAAATTAAAGGAGAAATCAAAGGTGATTTTTCTACTTTTCTAATTTGACTCTCCTTCTGTGTACAGCACCTTTTTTTCATTTTAGTGCCAGTCTGCTTTTCTCTCTGAAATCATTGATAAATCCTGAAGAATTAAGTTTTTTATTTGGAGTACAAAAAGTTCAAATAAGATTATCTGGAGAAAAGGTAATTTTAGGCTCCCTACGAAGACATCCTTCCATTGCCAGTAATAGTGTGATATAGTTGTTCTGGGAAATATTAATCACATAGACTGACTAGACTTTTAAAATATAATATATTGGTCTCCAATGGTTTAGCAGTAATATTGGTTTATTCACAATTTGATAATTTTGATTGTATTAGGAAAAGAAACTGTCTTCAATAACAAACAGCTTGAGATGTTTGTATTTCAGAAAGAGAAGTAAAGGGAGGCCCCTCTTTCCTTCACGGTTTCTTTGCTTCCTGCTGTTTTTGAGTTTGCTTTCTTGTTACACTTGTCAATTTTAGATGTGTATGTCAAAGACATATATTCTGTAGAATTCTCTAAAACACACTTGATTTCAGGCAATAATGTGCCTTTATTATTTTTCTTTTTTTTCCTTTTTTTTTTCCAAGTATTGTCTTATTTTGGGGGGGATGAAGGGGGGAGCAGAATATTTTCTGTGGCTCCAGAGAAAAGACAAGGTTCTGGTCATCCAGAGAGGAAGAATCTGTCTCTAAAGTTGTCCCATTTTAATTGATGTGCCAGGGAATCCATGGGTTTTTTTCTCAGGAAACATCATCTGAATTGGATGGCAAAGAAAAACAGATTGGAAGTAGAATTAAATTACACTTAGTGATTATGCTATTGCAGGAGCACTTCCAGCACATTTTGGGGTAACTGTATTACTTCTGCCTTTCCTAGAGGCAGTGAGTATATAGAAATGCACTTAAACTGTGATCAGATCCTGTCCCCCAAGGCTTATATTTCTCACGGCAGGTAAGCAGGGAGCCAGGATTAGTGAATGAGTGCAATAAGACTTAGAAGTTCTGATGTTTTTTCCGTAGGTAATAAGAGCACAAAATCAAGTTCCACTTTATCACTACCTACCAACACCCTACTTAGCCTCTTCCAGAATAAGATAGCTGCTCCGCTAGGTGATTTATTCCATACTTGTAATGTAATCTTATTTTTTTTAAAAGAGTCTTTGAATCAAGTGCCTCCTGCACTGATAAATCTGACACTCTCTGCCCTTTGAATACTTTCTTAGACATAACTGGGGTTAGTGAAGTAAATGTGTTAAAAGATACCGCAAGATTTCCTTCCAGAGACAGAAAACTACACATTGAATTTAAGTCTGCTGAAATGTGTCTAGGTGTACACTCAGGGGGAAAAAAAGATTAAATATTCCAAGTGTTATGTTTTTACAATACAACACAGAACTAAGTGTGAATATTCAGAATATTCTGACGTGTGAACTGACAGAAACCAGGGTAATGTGACTCCCCTTCCTCTGCCGATGCTTACAAGAATTATCTTGCACTGCTTCTTACAATTTTCTCTGAGGATTTCCAGATTCTTTATAAACACAGACAAATCAAGACTCCTAAGGAAATAGCTCTCTGTACTCCAACCATGCACATAATCCAAATGCTGTAACAAATCTCACAGAAACAGTTCTCTGGAAAGAGCTCTTGTAGGCAGGAGCCCTCCTCGCCCACACAGGTGGCAGGGGATGCTGGGCTCCTGAGGGGACAGCAAGTGTGCATGTGACAGTGCATTGCCTGCTTCTGTGCAGCAAACTTCATAAATTGTTACATTTGGCACTTTCAGCTTATGTTTGCTTTTTGTGGTCAAATGCTTTTGAGGCAGGATTCAGATAATCTGATACTCAACTGATACAGTGCCTGGGTCTCTTGAATCTTTTTCATTCCAATAAAGAGGAAAAAGAATTTATTGCAGCCAACCTTGTTGAACTGCAACTTTAAAATAAAAACCCTATGCATTTAAACTACGATACTTCTTTGTTAGATTTGCATCTTTTATAGTCCTATGCAATTAACCTCACATGGCTGAGTCAAGACTTTGACCACAGCACTACCCAGTTACTTCAGCCAAGGCTGTGATGTAATTGAGCATTAAAGACTTAATCACTAGCATCAGCGTGATTGTAGAGCATGTCTGAGAATGACTGCATGGTATGAAATCTAATAATGCACTTCCAGACATAGCTTATTAATGGCACATGCATGGAACACAGTGTCTGGAGACAGTTTTTCCCTATGAGCACAGCTAGCTGAGTAAAACACATACAGATAATTCGACACGGTTGTCACCAACACCTAGTTGCAAAAGCTGACTGTTCAGATGTTTGCATACCACCGGCACATGCGCTGACAAGGGGTGTGAGTAATGCTCACCAAAACTCCTGCTATCAGTTTCCTCTGAGTAGTGAGTTTCCTGCTCTATGATTATGGACATATTTTCCTATTGATTTGAAATAAATACAATTAATTGGTGTTTCTCTGGAGAATCCTCTGCTGGGTGTCTACAGCTCCCATAGGTGGGTGATAGTGCAGCTGCAGTAATGAAGGTGGCAAAATATCTCCACAGTTTAGAAAACAGGAGTAAAAATACATTTTGCTTATTTAATCTTCTCAGTGTATCTCAAAAACCCTGAGTTAGGTGTTTGAAGTCTTTATTGACTCTACAGCAGAAGTGAACTTTCCACGCTGATATGCAGACAGCTGCAAGCCAGGTGGGTGTTTTGCTGTTTTCATAATCATAAAATGGTCTAGAGAGCTAGACACCTTGCTCAGCATTTCTGAAGGTTTCAGATGAGTGCAAAACTGACTGCTCAGCCTATTACTAAATCATAAAAATGTGCTTATTTTGCTTGATCAGGATGGACTACATACACACAGGTTTTTTCCATCCTGCTTTTCCACAAAGCTAGGTGGCCATGTGTTCACATATATGGGCAGTGAATGCTTAAAGGATACAGCTCTGGTAGCGTATTCAGAGAACCAGGGTAACTATTCATATCTGTGAACATGGAGGCCTGCAAATGCACTGTAAAATCCATGCACAAAGAGCTCAAATTAGTGTCTTATGCCATCAAAATATTCTGGTGAGTTGCAGAACCTCTATCCTGTAGAACCTGATAATGGAAGACTCTTCATTTTGGTCCCTTGAAGAAGCTCAGCTTTGATACTGAAGAGCTACAACCTGGGTTCTATGCATGTAGGTACTTACTCCTCAGTAACTCATTGGCCCCTGGCATTTCTTGTGCTGTGTTGACCATAACAGAGGATTCAGTGTGACAGAAACTGATTAAAACCGGCCTTTGCCATATATGGTACCAACAGCCTACAGTCATCCGATGATAAAAAATTTCTAGCACATGCTTTGAGACTAACTTCCAAGAGGTTGAAAAGCACATTCTTTTCATCAATCCCCTGAGTAACCACCACTGTCATCATTAAATTGTGTTGGAGGTGCTGTCTGGTATCATAGCAAAATTAGAGGTTTCTCCCACTGTAGTATGTCTTGGTATATAGTATGAAATGCACAGCCTGTACTTGTTGCTCAGAGAGTTTTCACCATAAGAAGGGGTAGTGGAGTGATAAAATGGGTAGCTGTCTGCAAAACACTCTCTGGCTCTTTTTAATTCAAGAACACAGACAAAGAACAGTTCTGCTCAATTCCCATGTACAGCATAATAAAGATAATTTATAGTCAAGTGAAACAGAGCTTGAAGACAGATTTCATGGAGTAGTTATTCTGAAAAAATTAGATTTTGCTTTAAATATGTGGGATTTCAATAACAGGTGTAAGGTGTTTATAAGTGGTGGTGATTTTGTAACTAGTGCTGCTGGAGGAGCTTTGTTGCAGCTGTATCTATGCGATTTCAGCATCTCATTCAGTTATGAAAAGCAGAAAGAGGATCACACACTGAAAAATACCTCGGGCATCCATATGAATTTCTCTATTTTTTTAATGACCTTGGTATTGCAAATACCAGGACTTTTTTTTCCTTAGGTGCATTTAGGGTACTTGTGAAGGTCACATTTTTGGGTTAGCCGCCCTCTAAGTAACCTCAGGGTGTTTCATCTACGTTTAAATTATTGGAGTTGTGAGTCCAGGTTTTATTCTTTTTCCTTTTAAATTTGTTCAGTGTAGAGCTCTCTTCTCTGCCTCAGCCCTTCAGGACATCTCAAACTTCTTGGGTCAAAGAAGGATTTTTCTGAATCTGAGTTTTGGGCATTTGAACATTTGGGCATTTCTGAGGTGCTCTGTGCTAGTAGACCAAAAGAGTAAGTCAGCAGCCTCATCCTTGTTCTAAGGGCACGCTTTCAATTGAATTACTTTAAGATATCATATCTTCACACAACTTTTGCCATTATTTGCCATTAAATTGATGGACTTTTCAGGAACTTTCCCTCAAGATTCCTTCAAAATGTTTGATGGTTTCCATGAATCAGGTGAGATTTAAAGCAGCAGACCTAATTTCAGTAGCAAAATTTCATCCATATTAAATTTCTTGTAGCTACACGTCTTTCATTTGAGAACTCTTACTCTCTTGTATTAGAGACAGAAATATTTAGAGCTGACATTTTCTAAAAGCAATGCAAATCTTGTTTTGTGTACGCAGGCATGAAAGCAGGAGAAAATAGGTGCACAGGCTAAGGAGACTGTTTTGGGCAGAAAGAGACAGACTTACTGTCCTCTGCACTCCTGCCTATCCCGACCTTTGGGAAATGCCCCATGGAGTAATCTATCTCTAGAATCACACATGAAATTTGTCTTGAGGACTTTTGTTTGTAACAGGTAAGGAAAGAGTTAACAAGTTGCTGGTAAGCTCTAGAGACAAATGTGTGGGTTCACTCAGTCGTCATCTTTAATTTAGTAGTCAGTCAAGGTGCGTAGGGAATCAAATAATGCAATAGTATAAAAATACTATTGGCATTTATGAGCTTTTTTTTCCCAAAGGCTTTAACTAACCCAGCAACAAGTACAGCTTTTTATGCTACATGCTCCAAAGCCAGAGAACCTAAGCTTAGTTATAGACAATGCATCAATTTTGGTGATAAAATAGAACATAAGGCCTCAGAATATAGTCCTGATTTTAACTATATATTGACCCAAATCCTAAACCAAGAATTTGCAGCAGATATTGGTTACTAATCACAAACACTACTCCTGTCTAATGGAGAATAAAGCAACGAGGGAAATTACGTTCTAAAAGATAATATAATTGATTGTCCTGGATATGCACAAGCCTTCTTTTAATCATCAGAGGTCTTATAGAATTCAGAAATACACAGAACACCCAATAATTTGAATTTATCAACCTTAATCCCAAAGTAATGCTAACTGCAGTCATACCCCAAGGAGAAAGTGTGGGGTTTTTTTTTTAATTGTATATACATTAGGCCTTACCAGCACCAGTCTCTTCTCTGATTTCCTTAGACGAGCTTCCTTTGTTCACTTTCTTTGGGTAGGGAAGGGGACAAATGCTGCCTCACAGGATTTAGTAGCATCTCATTTCCTTTGACAAATGCTGTTGCATTGACTTTTTCATGTCAGAGTGTGTTGAACAGAAACTTCATTACTGCCTGACAGCAATGATCGTGTATATCATTCTGAGCAATGGGGATAAAAAGCATTTAAAATGAGAGAGAAATCAATAATTTGCAAGGCTGAGGGTTGCCTCCCTATTTGGCAAGCCCTGACTCCATTAAATACCCTTTGTTAAACATCCATTTGTGGGTTTCAGTTTATATTACTGTTAATTTTGCAATGTAAAGTCGTATTCAACCACTGGTTGCTCCTTGTTGCCCTCCAAGCAATAATTTAAAAGCACTTTGAAAGCCCTAATTGAGTCTCAGGGTTAAGCAGTTGTGATAATGAATGTTGTCACTTGTAAGAAAGAATCCTGTCATTCCATGAGATCTCATAGCTACCTCTGATTCTTGTCTCTTGCATTTGTATTTACTGCTTATCTATCTTTTTTTTGATGTTTCAATGGAAATGGTCACAGGGAGAGAAAATTCTGATTATCTGAAAACAGTCTCCTGATGGATCTGCAGGAAGTCTTTAAAAAAGAGCAGTTTATTATTAAGCAGTTTATAGCATGCAGATAGGTTGTGCAAAGTTTTTTAAGGAAGCTTCTTGCAAAAACCTAGAAACAGTCAGTACTGACAGAACAGATTGACCTTTTTCTGATTTTTCACATTTTTGTTATGAATATTACTACAAAAAACCCAACCCAAATTCAGGACTCCAGTGTCACCTTTTGTTTGTAGTGGTAATTAAAACTAAGCACACTTACAGAAGGCCTATGAAGCTAGAGAAACTTTTAAGTTAGGCATCAATAAAAAAATAAAAACAAAACAATCCATAAACTGACATGAAATATGTACAGGGTCTCTTAGGTTGCTTTCACCTCAGTGAAGATTTAATTCATAGATATCACATAGGACGTTACTGGGAGAAAGAGAATTATTAATAGCATGTTCCACAGTGAAAGGATAAATCCTAAGTAAAGGTATAAATAATATTGTACATTAATTGTATAGTGATATATCTTCTGCTAGATCCATAATCTGCTACTCTTTTGACAATACATTTTTTGCTTAAAGAGACACTGATTAGCACCATCCTGATTTCTCAAAGTTTTCAAGTGTTAGTGTGTTAGACAATATTCTTCTGTTCAGATTGAGAAGAGATGAAATCATGAGGTTTATATTCTTTTGATACAAAATTCCAGTCTTAGAAATGAACTTGAAGATTATGTGCTCTCAGCCATAGAAAGTAATTTGTCTTTTTGTAGAACTCTTGATGACAGAACTGTTTTTTTCACTTAGCCAGACATAGAGAAGTCTGATTTCAAATATATGACGCCATAAATCTAGGCTGTGGGAATATCATGCTGACCACCTGACACTTTATCTACTCTGTTTTTCAAAGCATTTTCCAAACCTCTTTCGGGTGATCTGTTATCACTATATCTCATGTCAGCTTCTAAACTAAGAGTTAGAAAGGTTGAGGTTGGAAGGGACCTCTAGATATTGCCTAATTCAACTCCCCCTGTTCAATCACAGTCACTAAGGCCAGGTTGCCCAGGACCATTCAGTCCAGTCAGGTTTTGAGTATCTCCACAGATATCAATGGATATGAATGCCTAAAAATACTTTACATATTTCCCCTACTCCAGGGAATGTTACTCCAAATATGGTGGTTACCATGGCATTGGGTGTCTGGCTTGTGGGATGTGTGCTTTATGGATCAGAGGAAATGCAAGCACTGTCCCTTTCAAATAAAAGCCTCATACGGGACACTCTCCACCTTAGCCTCCTGCCTTCAAGGAGAAGTGTTTTTTCCTTCAGGAGTACTGCAGTCTCTATCAGAGTCAGGACTGACTGCACTCCTAGCAGGAAGAGTGTCATGAGGGCCAGCACTGCAGCAACTTTTCTTCCTCTTTCTCCTCCCAAGAAGGCTTTTTCTCCTCTGTTTTTGAGGTTACTTCAAGCAGTCACAAGGACACATGATTGTCCTTTGAAGGTCTCCCCATCCTCCTGGTGCAGGCTGTGGGAGAGACAGAAGGGGACCAGAGGGTTTTGTGGGCAGTCTGAACCCAGGCTGAATTCAGGAAGACTGTAAGATGAAAAGCAGGTGCCAGGGGTCCTGGCATGAAGGTCCACCCTCCCCAGCACAGCATATTTACAGCTCTGACCATCTGGGCTTTCTTACACAGGCAGTTTCATCTGCCACCTGCTTCATGCCCCAGTTTCTTTTCTGAGGCTGATCCCATCTGGTTTTAGCTCTTTTTCCTGCACTGCAGGAACACCACAACTCTCTAACCAGACACTATGCAGGTTTCTACACGGGCATCATCCATTCCCTTAGGAGCAGTAATATTATTTATAGTTAAATATTTTCTAATTCATTGAATCACCAAGGAATAGCAAATGTGGAAAATAATGGGCATCATTACTCTCCCACTAAAACCACACCCCCCTTTACCAGCTCCCATTTACAGCTTTGGAAATATTAACGTTTAAGTTGACCCTGCAGAGATAAGTACATGGTAGTACTGTGGTTATGCAGATATCAGTGTTATGTTAATGCCCCAGTACAACAGAAAGCTGATTGGCTTTTCATTACTGTATTCATAGTTGTTTATTAACACGAAAAGAGGCTGTCCAGGAGCTATGAACAACATCCTTTTCTCACAGTCACTGTTTCAGAGCACTTGGCCATCTGCTGTCTTGCCTACCTGTGATAATCACTCCTTCTCCCTGCCAAATTTTGTGCTGCACCATGCATGACATTTCAAATGATTCGATGGACTAATTTGCATTTTTCAAATAATTTTAGATGCCAATTAATTTCAGTTTATGGTTATCTGCCCTTCCACAAACAGCACTATGGAAAGACACAGATAAACACAAACTTTGCCTGTTCTATGAGTACATTGGAGAGGGAGGCAAGGGCTGCTGGGGTAGGGAGGTTGGAAAGGCATGCATGAGGGGTGTCTGAACTCGATTGTGATAGTAGCAGGATATCCAGGAGTGTTATGCTTTGTGCATAGCTGTCAGGCAGCAGGGCAGGACAGGAGAATGCTGCAACTCTGATGTCCTCTTCTCTGAGGTGCTGGTGTGCCTGGGAGAGCTGAGCTAGCAGCATAGGCTTTTCAGGCAGTGGAAACTGGGGAGATTTGCTTTTCCCTCCAGCCAAGCCTTTGTCAAACCCTTCCTTTATACCTGTCCTGCCCACCTTCCAGCTGCTGCCACAACTGGGTGCCAGAGTCCCATCAAAGGCAGCAAAGGGCAGATGGGAGATCAGCAGAGGGGTGTCCAGATGTAGTGGTTTCTGCCAGGAGCTGAGCGAAAATCGAAGGGCATAAAGCCTGGAGCATAAAATTCCTGCCCCTAGACTTAACTTCAAATTAAAGAAATGGGAGGGGAGAAAAGCAGAAAAACATCCCTCCCCGATTTTTCCGTGACATTTATACTATGGAACTGTAGATACCCAAAGCTCTCTGAACTGGACAACTCCGAGGTAAGCTGTTGTGAAGACATGTCTTTCTTCGTAAAGAGTACTTCCAAATGATGCAATTAAACCTTCTTATTATGAGTTTTTAACAATTGAAATAGTAAATTGCATGTCTGGGGCACCCCCTCCAGCCAAAATCCTCCAGTTTCAGACTCTATGGATGCTCCAAAAGATTTCCTTTTCTCAGCAGCAGCCCTGACCAACACCGTGTCTTCCCCACCACAGTCATCGCAGCCTCTTCTGGTGCCATGGGACAGGTGACAGGCTGTAGGGAAAGCCTCCCAAAAGGCTACAGGGGATTTGCAATATGAAATACAATAATTAATGCACAAAATACTGCATGTCTCCAGTACCTACAAAGTCTTTGGGGAAGTTGTTGCTGTCTTTATTTTCTGTGATTATAAATGGCCCAGAGTTGATCTCTACAAAGCTAATTCTCCAGGTTACTTAAATGTCTATTTTTATCCATTGTGCTAAAATGTCTGGCTAAAAATTAAGGACATACTCTCAAGGTTGGCAGAGTCAAAGTATGACGTATTTTTGGCGTAGAATGCACTTCAAAGTCCTTGTAACATGCTATACTGATTGATTTTTATCAAGAACAATCAATTCTTTATTTCATCAGTCCATCTGAAAAACAAGCAATGTTTATTTGTGTGATGAAAAGGGAAGTGATTTATGAAAAAATGTTAGTTTATTATCAGTCTTCCACATGTTCATTAGAGAAAAATTTCATTTTCTCATTAGAGAAAAATGGTGTAAACACAATCTGCCATAAAGTTCTGGGAAAGTATCGACCTTGTCCTCTTTTATTTTAATTTGTTTTAAAATAGAATTCAACTGCACTTATCAACATCCCTACACTGAGAGAAGTGGGTATGTGAGGGTCCTTTGTTCACACTGGGTTTTTTTGTTAGATATCATATGCAAATCGTTAGTGCTTCTGACCACTTGCAATATCTAAGAATGTCTGTACATCAGATGCCTGGCACCTTGAGCAATCACATCTGTAGCAATTTGTGGCAATCTCCCACAGTGAATTAAATCACGATAAAAGTTTTTAGTAAGTTAACGTAGAAAAAATCTGCAATCTCTCCATTTCTTCCTTGAGGGGAAACACACATGGTACTGCAGGTTAGAGCAAGGATTTAAACATTATGTGTTGGGTTTTAAGCCTTCAGAAATGAGGCAAGGAGAAATGAGATTGTTCTTAAATTGATGTGCTTTTATGAGACTCATTTATCTCTCATCAAGGTGTGAAGCCAAATGAGAAGTCTCTTAAGGTATTGGACTGAGGCCAGAAGCCTCTAAGTAACATTTACAAGAAGTTGTCACCAAAATACAACCTCCATGAAGCCCCTGAAGCTCCTTTATTTATAGGAAATCCCAACAGCAATTGCAAAAAATTAATATTCATATAAAGTATACAAGGACTTGGAGTGGTGCCCATGGTATTTTTCTGGATTTCACACTCTTCATGGTTTTTTTGAGAGGAAGGAAATTTGGGAGACTTAAATGTGTGATATGTATACTCATTCAGCGTATGAATGATGTTTACAAAATGTTCTTCTTACTGACAGAATAAACAGCCCTATTTAATGCCAAAAGAAATCTAAACCACTCTAATGACCTTTCATGAGCTGCAGGAACCTGGGTCTTCTCCATCCCATCAGATATTGTAGCATATTTCTGTAATTATGCGTGAGGAATATGTAAATACAACTACTGTGTGAAAGAAAACGGAATATATGCTAAATGAAACTACTGAAAACATTTTTGCTTAATGCTACCAGAAAACTGTTAGGCTTTGAGGATAAGAGTAAAAAATTGTGTTTGTTTCTTAGGCACTCAGTGCCACACTGATGTAGTGACAGAGCCCTTTAAAACCTGTAATGTATCCATCCTTACAACAATTCAGCGAGGGAAAAAAACCACCTCACTCATTTCAAACTGAATGGAGGCACAGAGAAACACCATTATTTACAGAGTCGCGTGAGAACATCGTGCCTCAAAAAGATTCAAACAGCAGTCTAGCTGCTCTCCCATCTTCCCTTCCTTATCAAGAAAACCACAGTTCTTTTTCCAATCAGTAATACAGTTACAGAATGTAAGCACAGAAAGAGGACCTTACACAGAGAACACACCAATGAAACTGAGGTACTGCAGTTTTTCGAAATTCTTCCCAAGGTTTCTTAAAGAATTTTGGGACATTGTGCAATCGCTTGGTTTGCCTACTATACTGGTAAAACCACTGTCCCTCCAGTGTTTTGCAACTTGTATGATGAATTTATTTGTATAATAGCAATCAGTCACCCCTGTTAGGGACTCATTTTTTCCAAATGCAGCTGGAATTGTGGCAGGAGCAGATAGGGTGCAAAGGAATGAGGCTCAAAGACAGAAATGTGAATATGAGTGAAAGGCTTGAGAACCTGAGTACTGAGCAAAATTGGGAACAAACGAATAGGAAGGTTAAAAGGCAGAATAGCTAGGGACACAGCAGCAGAAATTATGAAGCAGCAGAGGAATGGTTCAGTGCAGAGGAAATCCTTGAGACAACAAGAAGACCCTTCTGCCATGAGCAGAGAAAGATCCCAAGGAAGTAGATAAAAAAACAGTTAAGAAAATGGGCTAAGTCCAGGCTATTAATGGACAGAAGAGCCCTCATTAAGTATGATTGGAGAAGAGGGGGTTGGTATTGAAAATTTCTTTGATGGGAGGAGGTTGGCTGGATAAAGGGGCCTTCCAGAAGGCAGGAATGTCCTCTTGTCCTGCCACTGGTTGCCTCTGAGAAAAAACTGACCCCCACCTGGCTACAGCCTCCTTTAGGGTAGACATAGAGAGTGATAAGGTCACCCCATAGCTTCCTTTTTTCTCGAGGCTAAACACCCTCAGTTCCCACAGCCACTAGTCACAAGACTTGTGCTTCAGACCCTTCACCAGCTCCATTGCCCTTCTCTGGATATGCTCCAGCACCTCAATGTCTTTCTTGCAGTGAAGGGGCCCAGAAGTGGACACAGGACTCAAGGTGCCGAGTACAGGGAGACAATCTCTTCCCTGGTCCTGCTGGCCACATTATTCTTGATACAAGCCAGGATACCTCTGGCCTTCTTTCCCCTGCTTTTAAACAAATCTGTTTATATGCCATTCTTATTCCTATTTTTTCCTGTACGATAAGATACCTTCACAATGACTTGGACACTTAGCTTTCTTAAGCTCATCCTAAGTCACTGCACACATCATTTATTCTGCTCTTTTCATGTAATTCAAACTCTGTATTAAAGTCATCTGTAGAATAGCTTTGTAGAATGGCAAATATCATTGGTACCTCTGTGTTTACCTTTATTTGCATTTAATATGTGAAGGATGGTAGAAGTAAAGTTAATCCTTAATATGTGTGTACTTATATCTTTTTTAATAACTTAGCACCATTGCTGCCCTTCCTCCAGTACCTCTTCCCAATTTGCATGTGTTATGATTAGGTTTAATGTAAGCCTGACAGAATTGTCCTGCTGAGATTCATATCCATACTTTGGAGACAGAATATGACTTTCATTGGTTTTAAAGTATCACACTTCTAGTAAGCTTCAGAGTTGCATGGACTTTTCAGACCTTCTGCCAATATTATTAGTGTACCTAATGGAACATGCACCTAATGGAACATTTTTAGTGCAACTGTCATACCATGACCAGCTGTGGGCATGGCACTGCACTTCTGGAAACTGGATATGTATATTTTCTACCCTTATTCATCACCCTCCACACTAAGATTATATCTCTCTTCTGATTTTTTTTAATGTCTTCCACAATTTTTTGTTAAGGAATATGACATGAATTTTCAGTGCTCCCTATGGAAAAAAAAAAATCTGATGTATCTGTTTCCTAGAAATAGCTGTACATGCTGAGCTGAAATTTATACTTAATTTTATGCAAATAAATGAATGTTGCAGCCTCACTTCTACAAACCTTTAGTGTCTTGAACAAAACAGATGCAAACAAACAGATCTAACTAGAAATCTGGTATTTTTAACCCTGTCTTCTTAGCAACATATAGGGATGTATCCGCAAGAGCTATGGAGATTTTGCCTGTATGTGTGGAGAAGAGAGGTGCGATCCTTTTCAGGGAGGTACCTGATATTCTAAAGTTCTACTTCTTTATTCACTATGGGGCAAGAATTGAATATGACTATAGTCATAAGTATAATTTCTTATATGGCTATAGCTAATATCTGAGGGTTAGGGTTTCTATCCCTTCATAGAATCTTACCTTCTCACCCTTTAATGAGGCAGTAAATTGGTTTGAAGGAGGTTCTTACCTCAGCATGATTCCCATTCTCTCTAGGAACAGCAGCGAACCAGAGTTTGAGTGTACCAATGAACAGCAGCAATTGTGAAACAGTCTAGGAGTCTTAAGAAATATGGATCTAAGGAAAAAATTCCTCTGTTCTGCGCTTCAACTGCAGTTGGTGATTATTGTAAGAAAAAGTTATTTGATCTTTCATTACAACACAAGCTGTACCTAGGCATGAGGATTTTTTGAGAAACTCTATTACACTCCTTCATGCTGCTGTTTCCCTACTGACTGATGAATACTTTTTGAAAGCTATCGCTTTCCCAATATATCATGTCTTCAACAGCCCTATGCAATTATTGCAGAAGTTAAGTATTTTAACTAGTGAGACATGTGTGGCTAAATGAAAAAAAAGACAACAAACAACAAACAAAGCAAACCAAATACAAAACTGAAAAATTGAGTCCTGTGTGCAGGTTTGGGCACCACAATATGAAAAATACTTTAAGATATTGGGAAACATGCAAAGGAGGGCCACAAGAATGGTAAGCCACCTTGAGGGGAAGCCATATGAGGAGTGGCTGAGGTAACTTGATCTATTCAGCCTGGAGAAAAGGAGACTGAGAGGAAACCTCATCACAATCTTCAACTTCCTTGTGAGAGAAAGAGGAGGCGCAGGCACTGATCTCTTCACTCTGGTGACCAGTGACAGGACCTGAGGGAATGGCCTGAAGTTGTGTCAGGGGAGGGTTAGGTTTGACACTAGAAAAAGGTTCTTCACCCAGAGGGTGGCTGGGCACTGGAACAGGCTCCCCAGGGCAGTGGTCACAGCACCGAGCCTGATAGAGTCTATGAAGTGTTTGGATAACACTCTCAACACATGCTGTGGCTCTTGGGGTGTTGTACACAGAGTCAGGAGTTGGACTCGATTATCCTTGAGGGTCCCTTCCAACTCAGCTTTTTTTATGATTCTATGATTCTGTTATGAATATCTCTCATGTTTTTGTCAGTCCCTTTAATCAACTTGTGTTGCTGTGTGCACATAGCTGAGTCTCGGAGTGCCATTAAGTGATAAATTGGGACTGGCCTTGCAGCCCTGCTCTGTGCAGGCCTGTGCTGTGTTCACATAAGTCCCTCTGAAAACAGGAGATTTCTGCCTGCTTGTTCATGGTCAATTGCAGGATTTGTAACAGCCCTGATGTTTCCAGATCTTAATTTCTATTCTGAGGTATAAAAATAATAAAGGTATTTCTTGCCTTTTTAACTGACACCGGAACATTTCAGGTAAGATTCTGTTTTGGAGAGTGTGCATGATCAAGTATTCAATCACTGCTTGAGATGTCTCCAAGCATCTGAGATCTACCAGAATGGAAGTCAATAACAGTTAAATAATTCAGTAAGACAAAAGCAAGCTCAGAATTGTAGGAAATTTTTTCAAGTAAAAAAAATTGTGATTTTTGTGGCTTATTACACTGCAAAACAATTCTGCATTTGCTGCTTTCTGATCGACATACAATTTTTCACTGAGTGCAAATTGAAATTAATTGTTTAAGTCCTACTTACAAAAAACACACTGGAACATGTCTTGCAAGGGCTTTTGTCTACCACTTATCATGTGCAAGTATTTAGAAACCTGACCACAATTTTGGAGCATCTGGTAACCTCTGTCCAAGCCTCTTAAGTGTATTCTTTTTTCCCCTGCCCTTTAGAACAAACATGGAAGCATAGAATTAAGTCATAGAATCATAAAGGTTGGAAAAGACCTCTAAGATCATCGAGGCCAGCCATTAACCCTGCACCACCATGTTCATCACTAAACCATGTCCCCAGGTGCCACATCTACATGCCTTTTGAACACTTCCAGGGTGATATGGCCTTCAACAAATAGCAGGTTAAATAACCATACAATTTAAATTTGATTTTTTTTCCATAATCTTGCCACCTCCCTGGAGCTAGCAGCAGCTGACAGCATGATTAGTAGGTTATGCAGAGTTTTGATTAGCACCAAGTATATTGTAATAGACAAGTCAGAAGCAACCTGGAAATGTTTGTTGATAAAGATAATTGGGAATATAAATTCAAGCATGACTAGAGAGAACATGTGATTATCAAAAGTATGCTTCATGTACTCAATTTTAAATTATTCCATACACTCTTGTAAAACTAATCACAAACATTGCCCAGACTGAAGCTGCTTAAATGATCTGTGACTCCAGAGCATTTACAATACAGTTCACCTTCCAGCTGAGGAAATGTCATTGAAAATGCCAAGTGAAGCTGAAAGCTTAAAAGGTTTGATATACTGGTAGTATTAATTTCCAGTGTTTCCCCACTATTGTCATGTCTTTTCAAGTGTTCAGTGATACCATCCCTCCTTCATCCTTTTTAGTCTTCCAAGTGCATTTTCAGTTCTTGCAGGGAAGAGCAGTTAAGATTCCTTCTTTTTCTGTGGTGGTGTTTTCGGCTCACAGAGCTTGGCAGCCTTTGCAGTGCACTGCTTCTGAAGGCACTGTTAGTCCTGACAGTATTATCTTGGCTGGAATGTTACAGGGCAAGAGGCTGATTCCCCACTCAGTCTTGTATTTCACAAAATGCAGGATCCTTCTTCTGCAATCTTTTGTATCTGTTATCTGTCAATAGACATCTCTAAACAACTTCCTTCTGCAGGCATGGACACCAGTAAGTTCCACTTTCAAGATTACTTCCAGGTCAATTCCTTACTCTCATAGATACAGCTAGCATTCTTTTCACAAATGGGCTAATTGTCTTACAGAGTGGCTGGACAGAAATGGCAAACAACAAATACATTCCAAAGCGAGTCACAAAATGCTGAGCCAATTAGTTTGAAAAAGTGAAAGAAAACTGAGCCCTGATTGGAACTCCCCCCCAGTTTGAGCAAGGGGTTAATCTGGATGACCAATTTATTTTAATTAGTATTTATTTGATGTTCCTCTGTTTTGGCAGCTAGAAAACTCCTGTTGCCAAAGGCGTCCCCAGTAGCCCTGCTTTCATTTGGCTATACAACAATCTCTGGTCACCTCAGAGGCACAACCATGCATATACCAAATCAGCTAGTGAAGACTTCCAATAAAGATTCTGGATTAGCTTTAGAGAGTTCGTATGTGTCACTTTTGGGGACTGAATTTTTTACAAAATTTCATGGCTTTAGCAATTATTCCCTTTTAGTTGTTTTAATCTTTTGAATCACACAATCCTTTTCAAAGCTGCCTGATTGTCTTATATCCTTTAATTTGTATGCAATATAAAAAATACAATTGGGCAGATTTCCCCTCCCTGAATTAAAACAACCCACAAAACCAATTTGCTTTTTTGGAGCAATACATCAATTGTTGCTACCAAGCTCAGAACACAAGGAAAGATCCAAATAAATTTTGTGACTTGCTTGTTTTCTTCTGGTTTGCTTTTTTAAAATTTTAATTTATTCAGAATTTTAAAATGTCAGGTTGAAGGAACTAAATTTACGTGGACGCCAAAAAAAAGAAGGGAAAAGGCTTACAGTTAGGATGAAGTTTTTGTCACTGTGTTATAGATTGGCTAATCCTCCCTTCAACAACACTACTTCCAGCTCATCTTTTAGACCTGCTCCTATGTGTGGACTCTGGCTTGATGCTTCTCTCACTTACATGACTGCAAAGCACCACAGATATCTGTAGTCAATGAAAATTGGAAAGTCTCAAAGTGAGAGTAAAAATCATTCCCTTATTCTTAGCAGTGTATTAGTTTAAACACCCTGGAGAAAAGCCAGGAGACATTTCACACTCTAACAAGCCTGTTATTAATACAGATCCTGAGGCTGTTGATACCTCAGTAAAATATTTTCAGCTGTTTATACCACCAGCATCATTTGATTTGAGAAGAAAGAATGTTCTAGTCTCAGTAAATATATTGGTTTATTGTGATCTCTGTTTTCATATATTCATAGGAAATGCATAATGGGAAACCTTCCTAGAGGTAAAATAGAAAACTAAGAAATGAGCTTTTTAAAATCACCAATCAAAATGAAAAACAGCTTCAGTGAAGGAGGATGAGAGCAGGTATTTATTATACCACGTTTTTGTCTGACTTATGAAGTGACATTGCAGATCTATAATATTTTTCAATGTCTTTTCCAGTCAGAGCTCAAGTTTTCTGGGGACATAGATCTTCCTTTCTCTCTCATAAAATACCACAGATAGTGGACTTAAATGTCCATCTTTGTGATTGCAACTGGACCAGAATTTTTTCAGCATCACTTGGCTGGTGGGTGACCATTTTCAGCAGTTTAGCAAGCAGAACGCTGGTGGGCTGGGGAGGATGGACAAAAAGGCAGACTGTCCCCTAAAGACCTTTCTCCTCATCTCTTTGTGGCACTGAGTGGAAAAGGAGCCCATTTTCTTGCCAGGGAGCCTCTGGGACATATCGAGAGTGTGTGCCCTGAGCCACAGAGGGGCAACTGGCTGGAAGCCAGAGCAGAGGCAGCAGGGACACAGACAGCATAAAGGAAGCATAGGTGCATAAATTAATGTGCTTTAGTGAGGATTTAATTACCTGGGAGCTTTGCTCTGAATAGAAGCCTCAAAATGGATAGAAGGTCATTTTAACCAGTGAAATGGTTAAACAATTAGGTGAAACTATTAATCAGAATATCTTTGACTTTTAGTGGGAGTAGGTACCTAGAGATTTTGAAAAATAGGGACGCTGGACATTTTGAAAAATGTTCACTTGGTGATAATTTGCATCTGACTTAAATTTTGTCCATAGATAAACAGCCACAGGGTTTCCTGTGGCTGATGTCAATAAAGATGAATAGAGACATCTGCAGATGTCAACTGAGGTAGCCACATACAAGCAATTGCAGCAACTTTCAGCACCTAAAGGGGGGTTACAAGAGGGCTGAAAAGGAACATTTTATAAGGTCATGCAGTGATAGGACAAGGGGTAATGGCTTCAAACTGAAAGAGATTAGGTTTAGATTAGATATTAGGAAGAAATTTTACTTTACAGGGATGCTGGTGATGCAAAGGAACAGGTTGCCCAGAGAAGTTGTGGACGCCCAATCCCTGGAATTGTCCAAAGCCAAGTTTCATGGATCTTCGAGCAACCTGGTCTAGAGGAAGGTGTGCCTGCCCATGGCAGGGGGGTTGGAACTAGATGATCTTGAAGGTCTCTTCTTACCTAAACCATTGTATAATTTTATGAATGCTTAGTCAGTGCAGCTGTCAACAGTAAGGCACTGGTGTGGCTCCCGTATTGCCTTTTCTATCATTTTATGCTGATGACTTTTAATATTTACTCTTTATTCATGCTCTCTTTTTTGGCACTTTTCAACATGGGACTGCCATGCATGGTCAGGGCCCCATCCTTATTTTGGGTGACACAGTTACAAGGGAGAGCCAGTAACCAGTTTGTTTTATATAACATAGCATCACATTTTAAAGCCTTTCACATTTCCTAGTACTGTAGTTATTCACAGCCCAGTTTCAGCAGGATCTTTGTTGAAATCCATTAAGTCAAACATGATTTAAATAACTTTCTTAGGTCTCTCCATGGCTTTGATTGCTTTTGTCACCATAATACTGTTCGAAATGTGAGCAATAACGGCAAAAGAAAAATCCTGGAAAGACATGCTTAGTGGAAAGGGAAATTGAGGGTAAAGGGTACTGCCTACATCAGTGATTCTACTTATAAGTAACCACAGGAAATCCAGAAAGTACAAATATGGCATACATAACTAAGCCGAAACCTGACATGAGAGCTGTCTCACTTCAGAAACAGCAGTTCTGTGTCCTGGTTCTGAGCCTACCATGTGACTAACTTTGCATATTCAAGGCATGTCAAACAAGACTCATGTTTCCAAAAGCAAAATGTGATGCTTACGTCATTGGATGCAGAGGTATATATTATTAGGTACTGATAGAAGGTACTTTGAGTCAACCAGAGGTTCTTCACAGAATTCTTTGTGTTCTTCTCTTTCTCTGCTGGTGTAGGGCTGAAAACAATTTTCTCTGGGCCATTTAATTCTCTTGTCAGGTCTGCTAATTCATAGACCAGTAAGTCTGATTTATGGTGTGTGACATTGCTAGTGCAAGATGGAAGAGTAAAGTGAAGAGGTTCTTTATATCATATTAGGATTAAAATTCTTATGGCAGAGTCAACACTGTTCCTATGCAATTTTTGTCCTCTCTTTCATTGGTGAGTTTAGCTGATGTTTACACAGCACATAAAGTTGTCTGAAAAATTGATCAAAAATAGAATTATCGTAATAAAATACCTTATTTCTTTTGCATAAGGTTCATGTAGAATTAACAACTATGACAAAATAACACAGGCTTTCGTTTTCTAGGTATAATGAGATCACTCTTACTGCTGAAATTTGGGTCAGTGAATATTGCATTGTTCATACAATAAAAAATCCTGAAAGTTCTTAATAAACAACCAGTCAGACATCCCATTCTATACAGACCACAGAAGTTCAAGCAAAAATTGCTGTCTCAAGCACCTAGTTTCTCACTGAGTTCCAATGCATTGTCTGAAAAAGATCTGCATATTTTAGCCACCTTCTTCTAGTGCCATATTAAAAACTGTCTAGTGCTCCAAAGTACTTAATAAATAATATTACTGAAGAATTTTTACTTCTTTTTTAAAAAGCTGTGAGTTCTAGAAGACTGAGGCTGACTTAACTTCTGAATAAACTGCCGACAGCTGGCAGAACCAGAAAGACAACATTTCTAAAGTGAATTAGACACTAAATACTGACTGGTCATTGTAGCTCCCAATTTACTCTGGGAATATGGAAATTCTTTGCCCAGAGTGCAGAAACAGTGAGAACTAGTCTTGCTTGTGGCACCTTGAAGGTCAATGAGACACATGTCCTAAGAGACATAATTGCTTCTGAAAAAAAGAGAATTTTTAAATAGCTCTAGTGAATAATGGATTTTCGATGCAGAGGGGTGTGACACCAGATTCACATCACGATTTGAGGTTGATCTGCTTGCATTTCGGATATAAACCTACATGAAAATTCTTCTCGAAGTCTTCTTAACACTAAAGAGAACTTAAAATTTGACTAAAATACCATTGATAAAAAATAATCTACTGCTATTACACTGAAGAAGATAGAGGATTAAGCTGCAGGCAGTGGAAATCCACATCACTCATGGTTCCTAATGTACATCTGAGAAAGGAGCTGCCCCTCTGCTAAAGCCAGGAGTTTTACTTAAATCCAGTTGAAAGAATTGGAGGGTTTAACCCAAAAACTGCAGAAAACACAGGAATGTAAACAAAGCTGATCGTAGAAGTGAAATACAGTATGTGCTAAACTAAAGAGGGAATAATCATAAAGCAAAATGAGCAGAAGCATCATTAAAATTTCTGATGTTGAGGGAATAAAACAGAGAACAGACATGATTAAAATGATGTAGATTGATATTTCCTGAAAACTTAGGGATAATAAGTAGTGTTGTTGTAAAAAAGCTAAATACTTTGCCTGCACATTTTGGAATCTTAAGTAATGTTGTCAAAAGGATAGGAGTTTCAAGAATTCATCTTTATGGTTTAAAATAGATATGATAATAATAATAATAGTAATAATAATAGTGGTGGTAGTAGTAGAATTGTTGATCAGAAGTGCTGGCCAACAGCTTCTTTCTATCTAATCAGAACATTTCTTTCAGACAGAATTTAGCCATGAACTTCATTTAACAATGAACATATTTAGCAATGAGTCTCATTGAGAGGCATCTTATTTCAGAAAATATCTGTTATCATATAACTTTTCAATTCTTTCACCTTCAGTTTTGATGACTTTGATTTCTTCCAGTGAATGAAAAAATCCCTGGAGAGCCTACAGTCCTGTATCCAAGCTATAGATGTGGGAAGCAGAAGAACGTGTTTTTCTTATGTCTTTCTCCGATTGGTATCACACATGATGTTATTGACAGCCAAAGCCTACTTAACTATATTGAATATTTTGGATTTACGTTTATTCCCAGCTCCCTATCACAGAAAGGCAAAGGTAAAAACTCTTCCTTACTGTTTCCAAGCTAGTTCTAGCTGGACGTGAAGATTCCGGTCATATATTCAAGCTATCTTTCCAGCTGATGAAACTGTTTTGTTCATCAGTAATAACATACAACTGACACACACCAGTGCTGCATTTGAAGTACCACCTCAAATCTTGCTTCAACTCATTCCTCCTTCCTACTCCTGTGTTTCACATTCTGATCAGCAGCCAAACAGAAAACCCCATAAGCTGAAATCCCAATTCCTTTTTAATAGTCTTATCTATATGGAGAGTTGTTGGAGTCAGAGAAGGATATGGAAAAAATGATCACTTAATCATTTATAATTCAAATACTTCCATTTCCACTAGTTCCTTGTCATTTCAGGAAAATCAGAATGGAAAATTTCAGTGTTTTCCTACTCTTCGGCAGCACTCTAGGGATATGTTCCAAGGCTCATTAGGAGTATGAAAAACACCTCCCAGTTTTATTTCCATTTTTCTAGAAATGACCTAGGAAAAAACTATAAGAATGTCACTTTATTTTGTATGTGCTTCTCTCTTTTATGACAATTTAATTCTTCTTTATTCCCCATTGCAGATGATCTTGAATCAAAGTAATCCAGGTACACCTGATCTGTTGCTCTTGAGGTGACTGCTACGTAGTTATATAAGCCTGATATAAGCCAAGATGTTACAGATATTATCTGGGGAGGAGAAGAAAGAAAAGAAATTGCACATTTTCCTAGAGAATAATGGAATATCATAAGTAAAACGTGCTGAAAAACTCTTATGACTAAATACCTAGAGTGAAAAACTGGCATCCCATCCTACTTTGTGGTTAAACAGGTTCCAGATCATTTTTTGATAACTACTGTATATTTTGTTCAGACATCACAGTTTGACAAAATTTAAAACCACAGCATTTTCCTCTGGCACCAGATGTTCATTGCTTCTGAAAAAGCTCATTCATTCTGCTTATGCAAAAGCCTGTCTCATAAAATATGTATGTCTTTTCAATGTTAACTTGATGAGTACAGTCTCCAGTGAAGGCTTCACATCAGTTCTGAGTGTTCCTTTGTGCTGTACAGGTTGCTTTCCCAGTAAGGATGGTCACCTGAGAAGGGAATAAGTGACTACAGGACTTTCACAGTGAAATATATCTCTAAGCTGAACAGCAGGAGAAAAATATATCTAAGCTAAATGCTCCAGCAGAAGGAACTCCAATTATATTCTCCAGAGGTGATTTTAGAGGAGAGCCATATCATAAATTACAAATAAAATTCAGAGTTTACACAGAACAGCCACCTATTTTAAAAAATAAAAATCATCCCATTGCTATCATAAAAACCAAATCTCATTTGGGGAAGAAGACCTTTGGGGAACAAAAGCTCCAGACACAGTAATGCAGCAATCCTTCATCACATTAGCCAAGGACTTGACTCCTGAGTTTTCAAGGTGTTTTCGAAATGGGGGAATCACTTAATTCCACCAGAATGGCTCAGCTTTTCCTGTGGGCAGAATGTCACAGCTGAGATGCACAGCTGGCAGATGCACAAAACGGAATTCTGCCACAGTCATGGCGGGGGTGACCAGTGCGCCTCAGCAATTTCTTTTGCCAAGTGCTGGGTTTTCCCTGACAACGGATTTTACAGAAGTGTCAGTTCATTGAGCCTTAACTGCTGCATTTCTACTGTGTCCTCACAGACAGATAGTATCATAGTACATCACACATTCCTCAAATTTGTGGATATAAGAGTCCTCTGACGCTGGAACACATTTCACAAATATTGCCACATAGCCATATAGTAGACTCCGACTTGATCTGCTTGTAAGAGAGGAAGGAGTTTTGCATATCAAGAAGTTTTTAAAAGCCCTTTGCTTCCTCTCTGGTAAGTCAAGCAGCCCTCTGACCCTTCCCTTTAGGGGGAGAAGCAGTGTTACCTACTCTGCAACTCTTTCAGCAATAGATTTACTCTGTGTGTTTCCTATGTTGGTGACAGGTGTAGGAGGAATTCTTATCAAGTAGTAATTTACTTCTAATTATAAAACATCTTTCTGGATAATTTGGTGAGCTTTCAGTTTGTCTATGTTTGTAAACTAATTTCCTTCAGATTTTCAGCACTGTTTATTACACAGGCGATAAAACGTAAAAACTGTTAATTTAATGGGGCTTTGAAGGAATGAATAATTGCAAGGGTGACACATTCTGCAGAGATAGATAAATCCTAATATAAATTCTAGCTCTGCATTTACACAGTCTGTCCCAAATTCTAAGGCAAATCTTCATTGCATGATGACCCATTTTCATAGAATCATAGAACGTGCTGAGTTGGAAAGGACACGTCAGTATCACTGACTCCAATTCAACATCCTGATGCAAAAGCCTGATCTTGCCTATAATTATACCAGTGGAATTTAAACCAAGATAAAATCTGAACAGAATAATTCAATATTCTGTAGTCGCCTAATATCCTACTATTTCAAGGCTTGTATTTACCCATCCTACTATTCACACAGCTGTTTTACAATTTTGGCACCAGGCTAGTTTTAAACACCCTTTCCCTACCTGCAATTTATTCCATTTAAGTTTCTCCATCTCACATTCTCCAGCTCACTTCACCTAAATGATATTGGATGCCCACCCATAAGAGTGATCCCAAAAGATTTAATCAGATTACAGTAAAGAAGTATGAATCTGGGAACCACATCAGAAGTAGAACCAGAATGGAGGTATCAGACAGCACTCTGAAAACAGGATCTGCTGGGTGGCTGGCTAGAGTTGGGCACATATGAAAAGTTTTAAGGTGGACTTAAGTGCAGCATCAGCCAGACATACATTCTGTTTTGTACAGCAAAAGAGATTAATTTTCTTGTTATCTTTTCTCCTAATTATTCCAGTTCATTGAGCAAACTCCACATTTAAGGATCTCCTAGAGATTAATAAGGGTATGTTCAGTGAAATACTAGCTCTGGCCTGGGGGCACCATAGCTACATTAGCATCAAGTTCCACCAGGGCTCATTATTTCTTAACAGTTCAATTTATTCTGGGCACAGCACAACTCTGCTTTTACTGCTGCTTTTAGCTCCATGAATAACTTGTCTGTCTTTCAGCATTACTGGACTGCAAAGTGCAAACAGATCCTAAGTTCCTTCCATAATTCTATTGCCTTATTAATAAGACGTGCCAACAGAGAAACCCACCTTTTCCTTCCTTCACAATTCCTCCTTCACTGCAGAAAAATTACTCTATGGATTTCTCTTAATGTGTCTCCACCTTCTCCCTTTCCCTTCATCTGCTGAACTTTGCATGGTCTGGGCTGGGCTCACTTTTTGCACAAAGCAGACCATCACAGCTTGAGAAACGTTGCAGATCATTCCCAGGCACAGAACAAGGAAGTCATAATGAGGCAGTGTGGAATGAATAGGTGGAGATTCTCCAGGAGGACAGATACCAAAGAATAATTTAACTGCTCCAAATCATCTACATTTGTAGCCAGTTTCTGTGCACTAAACATGCTGGGCCCCTTAAGAAACTGGTGTCACTAGACTAAAATTTAGCCTTTGTCAATACCTCCTCAGTAAGGCAATGCACCTTCTTTTGCCTTGACTACTTGTATTTTACTTGAATA
>WEIT01039011.1:54359-66167 GCA_013389985.1 Dryoscopus gambensis | reverse complement strand
TTTTTTGTCTTCCTTTAGAGGAAAATTCCATTGTGCTATTTTTAGTGGTGACAACTTGGCTTCTCGCAACAACTTCATTCTGCTGCCGGCGCTGCCGGCGGGCGCGGGGGGGATGGCTGGGAGTGCCCCGGTGGTGCCAGGGATGCAGAGGGCACCTCCAGCTCCAGCCCTGGGTCCTGCGGCCACTCCCTGGTGGCTGGGTCAGCTCCTGGATCGGCTCCTTGCTGGGATGAGCGGATGCCACCTCCGTCCCACCGGGGCCCAGGGGTGCAGAGGGTCCTGGGCTACTCCGAGCGTGGAGGAGGCACCTCACCACCTGCCCCCCTTCCCGGCTCGCAGCTCCCAGAGGGATTTTTGGCTCCCCTGGTTCCCAGCTGTCCGGGGCACAAGCAGCAACTGGCCTGCTGGGCTCGCTCTGCTCCGGGTGGAAGGCGATACCCCCGGTGTGTCTGTCCCTGGAGAAGCGTCCGTCTGTCCTGGAGCTGTGGAGGAGATGGACGAAGGGTTGCTTCCATGAGTGTTCTGGTTTTATGAATGCTTTTGTGGGTAATGAATGTTTTTGTGGGAGGGGGTCGCTCTGGGGTTACGGTGAAGGAGCGGAGTGCCCGCGGATGAGGGGAATCTCCTCGCTCCCCCGACTCTCAGGGAGCTCCCCCCTGGTTTTTGGGGGGAGATTTGGCTCCTGCAGCACATCCTCGCTCTGGTTCGTCTCCTCTTCCTCCGGCAAAGCTCAGATGCCGGGTGGGAGCCCAGGCAGGATGATCCTGCACCGTGTGGTGGGTCTTGCTCAATCAGCTGGGATCTTTCCAGAGAGGGAATGGCGAGAGCAGGATCTACCTCCGTGACAGCACGTTTCAACACTGCTGCTGGTGACATTATTATTATCATTATCGTTACTGTTTTTATTATTTAACACAAGTCCTGCTCCGTGCCCGGTGGACACCAGCCCTGCTGAAGGGCAGCAATGAGCGGGTCAGGCGCCTGGATCCCCTTGGATCACTCTGGGCTGGTTCCTGCTGCCAAAAATTCCTTTAAAACCAGTAAATCTCCTTTTCAGCTTTGCGAGCGCCTCGCAGCCGGGGCGAGGCGAGCATGTGGCGAGTGTCGGGGGGCAGAGACGGGAGGGATCTGCTCCCCATCTGCTCCTGGGTCTCACCTGGCCCATTTTTCCGACGTTTTATGGCACTTTTCTGACGGCTTCTCCCAGACTGCTGGCCGGGCGTCGGTCACCAGGGTGGCTTTTCCCACAAGGATGGGGATCCCTCTGCCCGCTGCCCGCGTTTTCCTCGTGTCCTGCTTGCCAGCCTTAAAGCCCGTTGGGGTTTTTTTCCCCCTCCCCTCCCAATTCCCTCGCTGGAAATATCCCCAGGACATCCAATCCCTGAAACCTCCGGCGTGCAGGGGTGGGATGAGGGATGCCAGGGGGGCCCTGGTGGTGCGGGGCAGTTGCTCATTTGCAAAAAGGGGGGTGGCCTCAGCCCTGGGAGGCTTCATCAAATAAGGAAACACTGCCAGTGGTCAAAGGGCGACTGAGAGGAGTCCGGCGGGAATGCTGAGCCGGGGGACAGCGGCCGGAGCTCGCGGGCGCCCCGATGCCACCCAGCTGAGGAGCGGGGTGGGTCCGGCTGGAAAATGAACCTGGAGAAGTACAAGAAGTTCCTGGACGGGCTCGGCACGCTAAGAGGTATTGGTGAGGCAGCGCGGGGAGAGGCTGAGCCGCTCCGGCTCCAGCTGGGTGCCACCATCTGCCATCGGTCGCCCATCGCCGCCGATCGAGCGCTCCCAGCCGGGGCTGCCCGGGAGGGGTGGTGCTTGCACGGCTCCGCTTCGCTTCCCTCTTTTGTCCTCTCTCTGGATCTGGAGCTGGGCACAAAGGGAGCGCTGGGAGCAGTGCAGGGAGCCCGGGGAAGCTGCTTCAGCAACAGCCGGGAAAGGAACTGAGCTCAGATTCCTGCTCGGAGGGAGAGCGGGCTGCTGCTCCCGCGGGATGGGGGCTGACCCTGCTCTGCCCAGCGTGTTCTCGCCGCGTGGCTGTGGGTGCAGATGGCTGTTTTCCCACTTCCCTTCCTCCTAAAGCTCTTTTCCCAGTGCTCTGCCCTCTCCTGCCTCGAGGGCTGTCCCTGGAGAGCCGGCTGGGACACCCGATCGTGCTCTGGCAGGTGGCTGGAGGCAGGCGGCCCTTGTCCCACTGTCACAGGCAGCGAGCCCGGGCTGCGGGACAGCAGCTCGGCTTACCTGCTGCTCTGGGAGTGCTTTTTCTCCCCCTTCTTTTCTCTATTTTTCCTCTTCGCTGCTGTCAGAGGAGCTTTTTTGTTTTCCTCTGGAATTCCCAGCCAAGCCTCACCCTGCTGCAGGGATTCTCCTGCTAGAAAGGAGAGGAGGGGAAGACCGAAGGCACCTGGAATGCCATCGCCTGTCATCATCCAACAGTGTCACTGGCTCGCCCCTTTTCACAGCGAGGCCTCGGCTGGGCTTTGCCAGCTGATCCCATTGTATAACAAAGGTGAATCAATTCCGTGTTTAATTTAGCAGGGAGCCAAGGGAGTTGTCACCAGCGGGCTGGCAGCGTCCCCACCCTCCCGTGCCGCCGCCGCGAAGGGTTAATCCCGCAGCTCTGTGGCTGACAGCTGCCCTGACTTATCGAGTCTGGGAGGAATATAATTCACTTTCTTATGCTGCCGTGGTGGCCGTCATAAATTTTTCCTGAGCCTCGCTGCAGCTGGCACTGGGAATCAACGTGAAAGGAGCCCGGAGTCGCCATGTGCCGGCTGGGTGTGCCGGGGGGTGGTGGCCGGCTCTGTCCCCTCCCTCCCCGGCCCCTGGGCAGCCGGAGCAGGGATGGCTGCTGGGTTTGGGTGCGGGGTCTGGGTGCCATTGTCCCCCGCTCTGCGTTTTGGGGCTGCTGCTGAAGCTCTCCCATGGAGCTTCCCGGCCCCGTCTCCAGCTGCAGCTCGGCGAGTTCCCGTCCTGCCGGCGCGAGCGAGGCGCGGGGAGCCCGGATGACATTATTAATCGTGTTTACAAGGTGACTGCTCGCAGGAGCCGAGCTGGCAGCCTTCCCCTCTCCAGGTGCTGCCCAGAGCCCTGCCGGGAGCGTTGGCTCCCACATCCCAGAGCTCGTGGTGCTTTCCGCTCCTGCAAGCCTGGAACAAGGACGTGGCAACGCAGGTGGCACATCCCCAAGGAGCCCGGTCTGCGGGTTTTGGTCTGTTTTGCTGCCTCCAGACCCAGCGATGCCGGCTCTGTCTGTCACCAGCTGTGTTTACCACAGCCCTTTGGGGCTTTAATTCGGAAGCAGAGCAGGCAGGAGATGGTGGTGTGGGGCAGGAGAGGGGTGGACGCTGGACGTGTCCGAGGCCGGGTTGGACGGGGCTGGTGGAAGGTGTCCCTGCCCATGGGGATGAAATGGCCTTTAAGGTCCCTTCCAACTAATCCTGGGATTCTGTGCTTGGAGGAGGCCAAACGCTGCTTGAGCCAGCACCATTTGAGCCCTTCCACGCTGCTGGGGGCCTTCCCTGTGCATCCAAGCCCAGAGGGGGTGCCCACAGGGCCTGGCTGGCTCTGTGCTGCTCGCTGGCGTGGGGATGCTGTGCCCTGCATCCCGCTGTCACTGCTCGGCATTGCCGTGGATCTGAGCGCGCTCCCAGCGCTGAAAGCAGCCAGACCAGCCTGCCCTTGAGCTGCGGGGCTGGCCAGAGCTGGAGGAAAACAAGGTTTTATTGCTGGAGAGGTTTCTTTTCCCTTCTCCCCCCTCATGTCTATTCATCTCCCCGGGGAGGTGGAGGCAGCAGCGGATATTGGAGCTGGGAGTGTTTCATATGTAAATGCTCGTGTGTGTGAGTCCAGGCCCCTGACCCCCGGCTCCGTGCCAGCATCCATCCCTGTCAGCCCTCCAAGGGGCTTGGAGAGCATCCCAGTGCCCCCAGCCCGCCCAGCTGGGATGGGGCTGGGGGGCCCTGCCAGATCCCTGTCTCCACGCTGGGGACAAAGGATGCTGCTCCCGGAGGGACCCTGCCCCGGTGGGTGTGGGGTCACCCGGACTTTCCACACAGTTTCCATCTTGAGTTTCCCCCGGGGCGGCGCCGGTCACGGCCCCGAGATGACCAGATCCTTTGGGCTTGGCTGAGGAAACCCATTGGATTACAAATTTATTGCTGGGTTAATTTTACTGGCAGCACGAGGACGGCCGGTTTCGCTTTCTGAGGAGTTTTGTTGTTTACTTGGCAGCCGGCTCAAACCCGGCGTCTCCTCGGCCCTGTCCGTGCGCTGCCAGCTAATCTGGCTGCATCTGACCTTGGAGCTGCCACGTGCTTTCCCCGGGGGAACCGAGCTCAGATTTTCCCCACCGTGACCAAGGAGTGGGTCCACGCTCGCTCCTGTCACCTCACCATCGTGCCTGCGCCCGCAGTGAGGAATTTGGCGGCTCTGCTGAGTTTCTGTTGTTAAAAAAGAGGAGTTTGGGTGTTACGTGCTGGCCCTGCTGCCTGAGGGATGTGCGGGAGCATCCTGCCCTGCTGTGTGCCACAGTGCTGCCCTGGTGCCACAGCTCGTCCCCTTGCCACCGTTTGCTTTCGTCCCATCGTGCGGTGGCTTCCCCGCGGAGCCGAGGCCGCCCAAGGTGGCCGGGTGTGATAAGAGATCCGGGGCCAACATCTTCCCTGGCTGCCGTGGGTGGAGGCCCTGGTGAGTTTTGGCTCCTCCAGCACGTGGCTCTGCCAGCCCTGTGTCCCTGTGTGTGAGGAGGACGGGGCTGGTGGCCCTGGGGAAGGGTGGGTGACACTTTTCTGGCATGGCCACCCAGTGAGGTGTCCCCTGGGCAGGGACTAGCTGAGGATCTCTGTTGATTTACAGCTTTCCCACCACGGCTTTGTGGTGCCAGGGATGGTTTTAGCCCCGGAAAGGTCTGGCTCAGCCCTGCTGAGGGAATCTGCTGGGCTTGGGCCAGGCTGGAGGGGTCCAGCAGGCCTGGGGCTTGAACAGAGTGGCCAGAGCAGTGTTAGCAACTGGATTATTTCATTTGCTTTTTAACAGGGATTAAGTTCCTCTGCAGGAGAGCGGGTCTCTAGGGAACAGAGGTTTTGGGCTCCTGCCTCCCCCTTTTTTTTTTTTAATCCTACATTTCTCTGTGCTGCTGCACGCCAAGGCCGGCCGGCCGGGAGCTGGCGGCAGCAGCTGGGATGAGGCATCGCTCGGGGCACGGCACAGCCACGACCTGCGCTGTGATCGAGCTTGGAAGGACCAGGACCAGGTCCTGGGTGCTGTGGGGAGGCAGCCGTGGGTGCCCTGCTCCCCAGACCCCCCTCTCCAGGGGCAGGGCGCTGGGGCTGGCTGGCAGAGCAAGCTGCCGCCGCTTCGCCCGCCTCCCGCCCGGCGCTAATCAGGTTTCACACTGCTTAGTTTGGGACATCTAATGAGATCAGGGCTCAAGGTTGCTGCCTGCCCTCCATCTGCGGAGGAAGAGGAGGGAATCGGCTGCTTCCTTCTCTTTGACCTCCATTTCTCAGAGCAGGCTTTGCACATCTCCGGCTCCACCGCCGCCGCCGTCCTCGCGTTCGCAGCGTGGCGAGGGTGGGGAGACCCCGACCTGCTTTTTGGGGCACGCCTGGGGAGCTGAAGGCAGAAAAAAGGGTGGACACGGCTTCCCAACAGCACCTTGGGCAGCGCCCTCTGTGCTTTATTCGTGGGGAGCAGGAGACGAGGCCACCAGAGCTGGTGGCCGTACCCGGGAGAGAGCCCAGCCCTGACCCCCCTGGCCCCGACGCCCCCGTTGTGTGGGGGCCGCGCAAACACAGCTCCCCCCAGACAAAGCGCGGCCAGTTCCCGCTAGGCCAACATTTCCCTATTTCCCCCGCTGCCAAGCAGCCTCTGGTTGGCGTTGGAATAACGAGAGCCTCTCTGCGCAGACACCGGCCCTTTTGTTAGCTGCTAGAAAAGGAGTTTTGATGCCGGCCATCCCTCCGCCCCCCGGCTTTCCTGCTCCCTAAGCCGCTGCTGTGGGAAGTGCAAAGCTTGGGCTTGAGCTGCCGGGGATGATCCCAGTGCCGCGGCTCCGATCCGGCTCCCCGGGGCTTGGCGGTGCTGGGGAGCGGCTCCGAACCCCAAGAGGCTGCACTGCAGCGGGGTCTGGCTCCTCCAAGAGCCTGAGGCTTAATTTGGGGGGTTTTTCCAGCGTTCAGGGCGTTCCTGGTGCTCAGCCTCTGTGCAGGCAGTGGGAGCGGGTGCAGGATTTGGGATTTGGGCTGTGCCCGTCCCCTCTGCTGGGGTTTCCATCAAATGTCATGGTGGTGGGGGGATGTTTTTTGGTGTTTTGTTTTTTCGTGGCTTTCTCCCTCAGCTGTCGGGGCGTGCTGGGAATTCCGGAGCGGGTGTTTACCCAGCCGCGGAGACGGCGGCTCTGTGGAGGTGTGCGGCATTGTCCCCGTGGCCGGAGGGGCAGGGAGGGACCTGGAGATGGCATCGCCTTCCTCCTCCTCCCCCGGCCTGGGAAAGAAGCCACCTCTCGTGTCAGCACAGGCCCCTGGGAAGGCGTGCAGACGTGTGTGTCCTCTTGCACGTGGGCGTGCGAGCAAGCCTTTCCTCTGCCCAGAGCTGGTGCTGCTGCCTCCCCAAGAGCCCGCGGGGTTTTCTGCCGGGAGACCTTTGCCGTTCCTTTCCCCGTGCATCCCCATCCTCCTCGCCTCCGGCACCGGCTTCACCTCCTCCCTCTCACCCAGCATCTCCATGGATGGCTCCAAGCTCTCTCCGTGCCCCCGGTGCCTGTCCCTGTTCCCTGCCCTCTCCTTGCAGGACGATGCCAGCTCAGCGGGGTTCGGTGCTTTCCGGGAGCCGGGGTTACGTGGCCGTGAATTTCGTGGCACCGCTCAAAGAGCAGGCGCTGCCGGCGTCCTCGCAGGGGTGACGAGGCACGGGAGGCTTCCGAGAAGTGGGAAGCGATGAAATAATGCCCGAGCTGCTGCGTCAGCAGAACCCCGGCAGCCTTGGGGAGGGCGGATGGAGGGAGGCTTGTCATGCTGGGAAAGCAGCGGTGAGATCACCCCCCTGCAGCCTGACGCTCGCTCCCAGGCCGGAGGGAGAGTTCCAAAGGCCGGGAGAGAGTGGGAATGGGATGTATCCAGGCTGGCATTGCGTGCACGTGGCTCGTGGGCGAGGATCTGCTGGGATCCGTGTGGAGGAGATGGAGCTGGGGTCACTCTGGGGGTGCACGGAGGGGTGGGCACCCTGCCTGCTGGCAGTGCTGGTGGCTCTGGGTGCCCCTGGGAGAGGTGCTGGTTCTGGGACACCAAAAAGTGAGCCCCACCTCGGAAAGGAAGCTGGGAATGCCGCCTGCTCTTCCTGCAGGAGATGTGGGGGCCTCTCCCTGATCCTGCTGCGAAGGGAACGGTCTCCGTCTGAGTTATTTTTGAGATTCTCGAGGCCCTGGGTTCTCCTGTTGGCTCTGTCCGTCTCGCTGGAGCTGGTCCCTTTGGACGGCCCCCGTTGGGATGTCACGTTCCCGCAGACCCCATAACTGCTGCCGTGCTGGGGGATTTGCCCTCCAGCCCAGGAGCAGGAGTTCACGCTGCTGGGGAATGATGAAGTCATGAGCAGGTGGCCGTCTGGCTCAGCTGTTTGCCTTTGCAGGATGAAAGCTACAGGAATGATGTTTGCTTCCAGCTTTGCCTCGAACCTTCTTATCCCTGCCCTTCCCCTCCGTGTCCCACAGCAAGGTGGTCCCAGGGTCCTTTCCCACGTCCCCCCCATGCAGCGCTGTCAGCCCAGCTGTGGGAAGGGAAGTCTTGTCTTTTTTTAAAGATATTTTTCTAATTTTGGTGCCCAGACGTCTGCTGGAAAAGGGAACATCTCCGTTCTTATCACCGGAGCTTCCTTTTCCCTCAGTTCCGATTTCAGTGCCGGGGGGCGTCGCCGAGGTTTCCCTCCCAGCCCCTTCCCTCTCCCCTCGTTTTGCCGAGTCCAGCTGACCTTTGGAAGCTCCTCTGTGAGAGACTCGCAGGCAGATATTGATTTGTGCTGCCCTCACGGTGCAGGTTTAGAGGGGGCTGGTGCAGAACAGCCCCCCAGCTCTGCATGGGATGGAGCTGCTCTGGTTAACCAGGATGAAGCCCAGCTCCAGCTCCCACTATTCCCTGTCCAAATGGGGGGCAGTGGAGGGGTACTCAGAGCCAAAATCCCTGTTTGCACCAACCCCTGCACTTTGGGACATCAGTTTTCCTGGGCCACGAGAGCGCTGCTGTCTGGGAGTTTCCATAATCCCAATTTTTGCAGTAGTGGAGGGGGGTGGTGGTGCCCAGGGCCCGGCACGGGACCCCGCGGGCTTCTCCCAGCGGGAACGCGGCCGCTCGGGGAATGACGGAAGCCAGAAGGAAACGCTGAACGCGGGGAATGTGCCCGCTGTGCCAGCAGCCGGCTGGCGAGGGCTCACCAGCTGTGCCCGAACACGCTCGGGCCGGTGATTCACCGGCAGCGGGAGAGGGCTGGGGGCTGGGGCAGCGTCGGGAGCCGTGACCTGCCTCGTTCCACCTTGTTTTTAATAGCCCGGATCAGAAGGAACGTCATCTTTGTTCTGGCTTTCCTTTCCCAAGGCTGCTGGCGCCGCGGGCAGGGTGGAGCGGGGCTCCGCGCCCCGGTGGGGCCCTGCCTGTGCTTGCCGGCAGAAAGGGGTGCCCTGGCACGTGCGGGAGCGCTCGGCAGCCAGGGATGGGCCTTGCTGAGCTGTCTGTCTGTCTGTCTGTCTGTCCGCAGCCGCCTTTGCTGTGGTTTGCCGGGAGGGTGTGATGCTGCGGGAGGGGGCCAAGAGCCAAGGGGGAGCGATCTCGGCTGAGCGCCGGAGTGGGGTCTGTGCTCCGCGCGCTGGTTCAGGGTTAGGAGCAGGGTTTGTTCCAGCCCTGTGCCCCCATCCAGCCCCCACGGAAGCCCAGACAGACTCCTCGACCCGCTCCAGAGCGGGACCTGCCCCTGGGTGATGCTCTCTTCGATTTACCTGGGCACCCCTGATCCAAACCCTGGAGTCTCCTTCCCCTCCCGGTCGATTCTCAGCCGCGGCCATTTTTTGAGATTTGCCCTTAAAGCCCCCCAGAAAGGAGGAAAAAAACCAGCCGGAAGGGGAAAAGCTTCGCTGAGGAAGCACGGCAGGAACCCTGGCTCCTGTCCTGCAGTCACGAGTTTGTGCGGGCTCAGCACAGGCCCTTCAGCTGCTGTGGGAGCTGGGGTGCCTCGCGGGCAGGCTGGAGTGACCCTGATGACCCTTTGGGGCAGAGAAGTCCTCCAGGGCACTCCCACCTTGCTCCCATGTCCCGTTTTCCCTGCCGCAGGCAGCTGGAGGGGCTTTGTTGGGCTCGGCCGGGGGGCACTGGCATCACCCCCGCCCAGCCGGGCACGGCAGAGCCCCGGAGCGATGCTTCAGCCCGGCCCAGCGCCGCCGGGTGCCCGCTCTGCCTCTGTCCCCAGCCGTGCCCGCTGCGGCGTTTCCACAGNCGAGGCCGCAGCACCCAGGGCGCGAAGGAACACCGCGGGTGGCTTCACCCACACCGGTGCCAGGGTGCCTCGGTGCCCCGAGCGGCGCCGGGGACGCGGGGGCTGTGCCCGGCTCCCGTGTGACGCTGCCCGGCCGCTTCTCCGGTCATATAAGGAGATGCCGGAGCCGGGAGCTGAGCCGGGAGCTGATCTCGGTCGCCTGAGCATTACTCACTGGGGAGGCACAAGGAGGGGGGAGGAACAGCCCAGGACACCCAAAGCTTGGCGTGACTCAGCTCCGGCTGGGGCGAGGGGGGGTCCGGGATCCGCGTCCCCGCGGCTGCCCCGTGGGGTACCCCAAACCCGGGTGGGGGGCAGCGCTGGGGTCCCGCCGTTCTGGGCCATGCAAAATGCTGCCCAGGGCACCCTGTGGAATAAACGGGGGGTGCCCTGCGAGGTGGGGACCCCTCTGTGGGAGGGCAGGGCCTCTCCGCCCCCCAAATTCCTGTGCGGGCGGGAGATGCGTCCTCTCCCCACCCCTTTCCTTTCCGGGCCGAGCCGCCTCGCAAGGAACTAAAAACGAGCTGTTTGTGTTTTGGGTGCTCGGGGTGGTTTCCATGGCAGGGAGGGGGGCGGTGTGGGGGCTGGTGGCTGCATCCGGGGCTGGGTGGTCCCCAGAGCCCGGCAGAGTCACCCCGAAAGTCACCGTTGGTTCCTGACACCCCGGATCAGCCGCTTCCTTCCCGCCTTATCAGCTTCCTGCAGCGGGAAGAGGAGAGTGGGGTGATGGTGTTAAGCTGGGCTGGGTGAGCTGGGGGGTCACAGGAATCCCCAGGGTGTCCTGATGCAGTAGAGGGATGTACTGATAGATATAAATATACATTTATATGAATGTATTCGGGAGCTGGGCTCGGTGATCCTTGTGGGTCCCTTCCAAATCAGGGCATTCTACGATCATGTTAAGTTATATAAATATAAACATAAATATAAATATAAATGTAAATATACATTTACACATGATTATATATATTTTAAGAATTTATTTCACCCAAAGCCTCATCCAGCTGGAGCTCAGTGCATTTTATCAGCCCGTGTGTGCAGGAAACACCCGGGAAGCACCGGAGCAGCTGAGCCCCGATGGTTGCAGGGTGAGGGGATGTGGGAAACCAACTCCTGCTTCCTCGACCCTTTTCCACTGGCACCTCCCAGCCCCATCTGTGCCTTGCAGGAGGCTCTTTGCCCCGCTCAGGGTGGGCCACGGGCCCATTTATGGTGGCCTCCTGCCGGCCTCGTGGTGTGGGTCATTCCTGCTGCAGCCTTAACAGAAAGCAGACGGCTTTGGAGGAAAACTATGCTGGGATATTTTTCATCCGGGCAGGGATGGAGCTCTGGAAAATATATTGCAACAGCGCCGAGCCCCGGGGTAGTTCTGTATTTTTTATCACCCATCTCGCTGTCCCAAAAGATGTGGGGGTCGCAGGAACCCCAGGGAACGATGGGTCATGGAGTGGTTGGGTTGGAAGGGACCTTAAAGATCATCTCGTTCCTCACCCCTCGCCCTCACACCTTCCATGATCCCAGGGTGCTCCAAGCCCCGTCTGGCCTGGCCCTGGACACTTCCAGGGATGGGGCAGCCACAGCTTCTCTGGTCAAACCATGCCGGGTTTTGGAATGTTTCAGGCAATGTTTGGTCTATCAGGTTTTGCTTGATGTGGTTTTCTTTGTGTGCCTGACCAGCTGGTGGCTGTTGGGTTTGGGGAACTGCTCAGGGTTATAAATATAATATAAATCTCTATTTACGCCTGGATGAGCTCGGGACCTCACAGGGTTTCCCAAAGGTGGAGCAGGACCTGTGGGATGGCATCTGGCCCTGCATGAGCTGCAGTAAATCGTGAGCTGGGATTCCTGGCTCTCCCACCAGTAAATCCCGAGCCAGGGTGATGCTCTGCAGGTCTGCACTGTGCCACCCTCACCTAACAACTGCCCCGAGCGCCGGCAGAAAAACCCCCTCGTGTCTTCTTGGGAGAAGGTAGCGGCGAAAAGCGAGCCTTTAATTCCGTACAACCTCTACCCAAGAGCCAGCTTCTTCCCTCTGGAGCTGGCAGGGGGACGTGACGGGCTCCGAGATCAATCCAGGCTTTGTGGGAGCCTCCCCGCCCCGTTTGCTTGTGGTTACAGCGGCGGAGGGGCCGGGGGAGGCACCGGCTGGTTCTCGGTTTCCCCGCGCCGTGCCTGGTACCGCCGGCGGCGGAAGCATTTCCGAAAAGAACCGAAACTCTGAGTAACGCCCGACACGGTGCAAACCGCTGGTAAATGGGGCTGGGCTGCGAAATCTGTGGCGCTGGGGGCCAGCGGGAC
>WEIT01039011.1:43752-54243 GCA_013389985.1 Dryoscopus gambensis | reverse complement strand
TGGGTTGGAAGGGACCTTAAAGATCATCTCGTTCCTCACCCCTCGCCCTCACACCTTCCATGATCCCAGGGTGCTCCAAGCCCCGTCTGGCCTGGCCCTGGACACTTCCAGGGATGGGGCAGCCACAGCTTCTCTGGTCAAACCATGCCGGGTTTTGGAATGTTTCAGGCAATGTTTGGTCTATCAGGTTTTGCTTGATGTGGTTTTCTTTGTGTGCCTGACCAGCTGGTGGCTGTTGGGTTTGGGGAACTGCTCAGGGTTATAAATATAATATAAATCTCTATTTACGCCTGGATGAGCTCGGGACCTCACAGGGTTTCCCAAAGGTGGAGCAGGACCTGTGGGATGGCATCTGGCCCTGCATGAGCTGCAGTAAATCCTGAGCTGGGATTCCTGGCTCTCCCACCAGTAAATCCCGAGCCAGGGTGATGCTCTGCAGGTCTGCACTGTGCCACCCTCACCTAACAACTGCCCCGAGCGCCGGCAGAAAAACCCCCTCGTGTCTTCTTGGGAGAAGGTAGCGGCGAAAAGCGAGCCTTTAATTCCGTACAACCTCTACCCAAGAGCCAGCTTCTTCCCTCTGGAGCTGGCAGGGGGACGTGACGGGCTCCGAGATCAATCCAGGCTTTGTGGGAGCCTCCCCGCCCCGTTTGCTTGTGGTTACAGCGGCGGAGGGGCCGGGGGAGGCACCGGCTGGTTCTCGGTTTCCCCGCGCCGTGCCTGGTACCGCCGGCGGCGGAAGCATTTCCGAAAAGAACCGAAACTCTGAGTAACGCCCGACACGGTGCAAACCGCTGGTAAATGGGGCTGGGCTGCGAAATCTGTGGCGCTGGGGGCCAGCGGGACGCCCAGCCGCGGGGAGGGTGGGGAACCTCTGGTGCTAGAGCATCTTCTGGGGCGTTTCCTCATGGCGGGGATTCTTACACCACTCAGAGCATCCAGGGAGGGTGATGGGGATGTGCTGGTGCTCCTCAACTCGCAGAAGCCCAGAGTTTGCCACCGTTGCTTTCGCCCCGCTGCCGGGCAGAGCTTCCTGCGAGCAGACACTGCCGGCTCCAGCCCGAGCACCCCGGGAGCCCCTGGAGGTGCCGCCTCCGCGTCCCAGCCGCTCCCCCTCGCTCCCGGCTGCGCTTGGCCTCTCTGGCTGCCTGCTGGCAGGGGACGCTGCCGACCGCCACCCATCGGGGCGGGGAGGGGGCCGAGGTTTTGTGCCGGTCCCAAGCCCCCCGTGAGCACGGGGACATCGCGGCGATGCCGCCATGGCAGCTGCTGCCGCCGACATCCCCCGGGGCCGCGGCTGCCTTCCAGCGGGGCTGGGAATGGATATTGAGGAGATGACGTCTCTCCCCACCGAGCGGGGAAGGGGAGGGAGGGGGGGGGACGAAGTTTGGCCGCGAGAACTCCGAGGAAAGATGTTCGAGCCGGCCTGACGCTCGCTTTGCTCCCTCTTACCCGCCCCCTCTCCGAGCTCCCAAACCTCCCAGTCCCCGCGGCGCTGGCTGTCCCAAGCCCTGCCAGCTCCGGGGACGCCGCGGGGACGCAGCCAGCTGCGGGCAGCGGCGCGGGCAGGAAGTTTTGGGAGTTTCTCCCGGGCAGCGACTCGGCCCCCATCCCCTCACCCTCCCGGCGATGCCGGGCTCCAGCGGCAGGAAGAAAGTCGGAGCCAGGCTCGGGATAACGGGCCGGGAATAGGAAGCGATGCCGCTTTCGGAGAGCTCCTATCTGCCACCCGCTGCCTTTGTGCTGAGCCACGTCCTGGGCATCGCCGGCGTCCTGTACTGGAGGAGCCGGAGCAGGGAAGGTAGGGGTGTTCCCGGGGGGGGCACGGAGCGCTAAGATGGCCGGCGTGACGAGGGGCACGGCTTGTTGTCCCTCCCCAGGGTTCTTGTCCCTCCCCAGGAGCCGTGGGACAAGGACAGACGTGGCCGTGGGGAGGAGGGAGGAGGACACGGCAGTGGGGAACCTCCCGGGGGCTCTGAACCCCTGTGGGGAGGAAGGGGGAGGGAGGGGGGGCAGAGGGTTGAGTGCCTAAATTTGGCCTCACCACCCATTCCCGGCCTGTGCGGGGCTGGGAGAGACCGGGATGAGGGGGGGTCTGGCTGGGGGTGAGGCTGCTTTGTGTCTGGCACCATCCCACCACGCGTGGCTGGGCTTCTGCCCCGGTCGCTGCCACCCCTGGCCGTGACAGCGGCGTCTCCGTCACCCCCTAGCACCGGCAGGACGCGGCCCTGGGAGCTTCTCCCGGCGCTGGCACGGCCTCGCCGAGCAGCTGGGGCTGACCCTGCCTCAGTTTCCCAAAATAGGGCTCGCACATGACCGCCCGAGGAGGGCAAGGATTCGTTACGGGGGTGCGGGATAGCTCCAGGCCCCAGGCGAGGTCTCGGCAGCTCCTTGTCCCGACCTCTTCCCCCTGGGATTTGTTTGTTTTGATTCCTCCCTCTTTCTTCCCAGCCGTGCTTGTTCTCGCCTGTGCCTCCGCATGGGGCCCTTTCCCCGCGTCCATGACCGATTCCCTCTTTTCTTTCCTTTTTTTCTATGCGAAGGGGCGGGGCTGCGCAGCCGGGCAGCGCGCGCAGGCGTTTCCCTGGATGTTCCTTCGGGATCCGCTTCTTCCTTCCTCCCTCTGAGCTGCTGGGAGAGGGAGATTGAGAGGGAATTGCACAAACGTGTCATGCAGAGTGCACCCTGTCACCCACTAAACCCAGCCTTGCTGCAATTCCTCCTGCTGACCCGTCCACTTAATTAATCTCCCTGGCCGGGCAGTGTTGTCCAGTGATGTTCTTGGCTCCATTTGGGGACCTCTTGGATGCTTCCCAATGGGAATATCTCTTCCCCATGCAGACCTGCTGCTTCATCCTACTTGGAGGGATGTTCCCCCCCGCCCCCAAATCCACTCCTTTTGGAAAAAATCCTGGAGCAAGTGTTGCAAGCAGCAAGTATATTCGACGTCTGTTTTCTTTCCTCACTTTTCCCCAGCAAAGGGCAGGTAAAGCCCGATCCTGGCAGACCAGGATCATTTTGCAGCAGGTTTTTCGCTCTGTGACGCTCCCCCAGCTCTGCCGAGCATCTGCCCTGCTCTCCTTTGCATCACCACATCTCAGGTGTCTCCCTCGTTAAATATCCGGGCGTTGGATACTTTTCCACCGCAGGTATCTCTGGTGCATTCTTCCAGGCTGAATCAGGCTCCGTTTCCTCTCCCTGGGTGAAAGGCTCCGTAAATCCTGCCCTGTTGGCTCTGTTGTCATGATGGATTATGTCAGCTCTCAAGCTGGCAGCCAGCATGTTTTAAATACCTTGTGCTCCTCAGCCAGACGGATTTTTTTGCATATCCCCCCTCTCAGAAGTGCCAGGTTTGAAAAGCCCCCTGCGCATTCTCATTCTTTGCCTGCACTGAAGGGAAAACGCTGGGTTTCAACGCTGAAAAATTTGCAGTTTTGGCATTTTTAAGTAACCAACCCCTCCTTTACCCCATGGCTGGCTCTTGTTGAATCCCACTTTCACGCTGAGCATGGGCTTGGAGATATCCTCAAGATCTCCGTGAGCTCGTCCAGTGCAGTGCCCTGTCTGTTGTCTCCTGTGTTCCAGGAATTAATGAGCAGGAGCAGAAAGTTTGGGAGCCGCCTCCCAACTTCATCCCAGGAGCTGGTGGGCGACAGGAAACCCCCTGGGTTCCCTCCCAAGGGTGGCAAAAGGGGAGCACCGGGTGTCGCTGGACGGAGGGTGCCAAGCCGGGGTTGGGATTAGGGAGGGTGTCTGGCCAGGTGTCTTTAATCCTGCTGGTTCCTGGGGCTGGGGCTGGTCTGTGGCAGCAGCCCGAGGCAGGAGGAGGCACACATGGATGGAGTGTGACAGTGAGCAAGGCCGGCGGTGATGGAGGAGAGATCCGGGGGGAGCAGCAGCTCCCGGCCGGACGTGTTGGGAGCTGCTGGGGACAGGCAGGCTGCCAGGACGGAGGCTGCCGCAGGCAAACGGGCAGGGAATTGTCTGTGCAGGGCGTTGTGGTGGTGCTGGGGGGGTTCTCTGGCACCCAGGGCCTGTGGGAGCCATCCCGGTGACGATGGAAGGTGCCTGGGGACGCTGAGGTGCAGCGGGATGGGGAGTGGGAGTTGTTCTTTCTGCGCTCGGCTGATCCCTCTGGTTGTGGAGCTGTGGGGCGGGATGGTTTTCCGTGTTCCCTCTCACCAGGTGAGTTCAACAGCAGAGGAAAACCCCCAAACTCACCTTCCCCTTGTGCAGCCACCGGTGCCCCTCGAGGCTCTGTGGGGGATTTGTGCCACAGTGCCCCGGCCCCTTGGGGATCCCCGTTTTTGGGGATGCGGTGAGCTGAGCTCTGATGAGCAGTGTTGGGAGAGGAGGTGGAGAGGGGGTTAAACCACGTGAGGTCCTGCAGAGGCTCATGGTCTCTGTTTGCTGGTGATGTTCCCTGTGTCACTGCCACCAGCCTTTGCCCCATGCCCTGTGTGTGAGGGACACGAGGCTCTGCAGTCCCTTTTCCTGCCACTGGCTTTGGAGTTGGACACGTTTTCCTTCCCTTTTCCCCGTAAGCTTCCCTCTGGCCCTGCCCTACCTGCCTGCTGTGCCTCTGCTGACCGTCCCTGGCTGGTGACGGGGTGGTTTTTGGTGGCTGGGGCCAGCAAACCTCTGCTGTACCAGGGAGAGGACGAGCACGGGGAGGATTGCAACAGGGTGCAATTTGTCAGGGTGACTCTGGAAAAGATTAGCTGGGCAGAGATAAGCTTGCAATGCCTTAATATTGTTAGTAAGCAGTAACCAGCATTATTATTAGCTCAGCCGATAGCGCGGGTCCGGGCTGGGGAGGCGTAATCTGACCAGAGCCCGGGAACCACCCGAAGGTGGTGAGTCAGGGCAAAAAAACCGCAGGAAAACCCCCCCATTTCTGCGGGACATGGGAAGAGGGATCTCGTGGAGGAGCCTCCGGCCTGCGGGCGCCCCTGGGATGCGGCGCTGGAGGTGGCTGGCTGCAGACTGTCCCCGTGGGACCCGGTGACATCCCTCTGTCCCCGTGTGCTCCGCGCGATGCTCGGGGACGCGCTCCCACCTTCCCGAGGCAGCAGCCCGGCTCCCCTCGCCCTCCAGGCCGGGGCAGCAGCCGGCAGAAGGGCTGCAGGGGGATTATATTTAGAAGAAGAGGAAGAGAGGTGGTGATAAGGCGGCCCCCGTTATCTCCCCGCGTGCCAAGCGGGGCCGCGTCCCGGCTCCAGCGCTCCGGACCCGGGACATGATTTGGGCAGGAGCNGCGCCGGGCTTTGGGCTGCGGGAGCCGCGCCGCGCTCGGCGTCGCTTCTTCCCCACGTGCCGCAGGGAGCAGCGGCTCTGCCCTTCGCTGCTGGGAGCTTTCCGAGCTGCTCTGCCGCCCGCCGGGACCGCAGAGGGTTTTGCAGAGCCGGGAGCCCGCGGAGGAGTCGCGGTGAGAGGTTCGGTGGCGATGCCGCGCAGGACGAACGGCCGCGGGCACGGCGGGTAGGAAGTGGCACGGTGGGAGGAGTTCTCTGTGGCCGACAACTCCTCCGTCCACACCCGCCGGGGTCGGGGTCGAGGTCGGCGAGCGGGAGGTGCCCTCCCCAGGTGCTGCCGCTTCTCCTGAAGACCCTTCCCCAGGTGCTGCCGCGTTGCCGGGACCCAGCGCTCGCCATCCCGGGCTGGGGCGATGGAGAGGCGGCATCTCTCCGGGGAGAAGAGGCGGCTCAGCGCCTGCCTGGTGTGCCGGATGTGCTGCATCGGTTAGTACCCGCTGCCCGGGACACGGGGTTTATCCATCCCGAGTGGACGCCAGAGCTGGGAAGGGACCCGACGCTGCGGCTCCGGATGGGGTCCGGTGAAGGAAAACCCCTAAAACCACGCGGGAGCCACGCAGCACCCTGCGGCCGGCGGTGCCAGGCGGCAGCTCCGTGGCTCCTGGAAGCCGGGCCAAGGCTGGAGCCTGGCGGGGTGGGAAGTGAGGGGGGATGTGGCTCAAACGGAGGGTGGTTTTCGGCACCAGGTTGCGTGGCCGGGGCTCGGAGCGGGGACGCAGGGAGGTGACGCTGTGGCACCCTGGGCCACGTGCTCGGCTGCGGTGCGTTCGGAGGGGGAAGCCGCGGGGTGGGTGAGGAAGAGGAAGGGCGTTGGGTGGTGCTTTCCAGTCCGTGGATGGAGACGTCGGAGGGGTTTTGCCGGGGGTCCCTGGGGCTGTGCAGGGACCCCCAGTGACCTCCCATCCCAGGAGGGGGTTCTGGCGCTGTCCTGGGGAGCTTGGCCTGGGAGATGCTGGTTTTCTCCGTTTCCTTGATTTTTGACTTAAAACCACAGCAGGGGGTGCTGCTGCCTGGCGCACCATGATGTCAGAGATACATTTTGGGTGAGCGGGGCTCGTCCTTTCCCGAAACATCCCAGGGGTCCTCTGGGCTGGACGTGCAGTGCTCAGGGCTGCGTGCTGCGGGTCGGTGCTGAGGATCTCTCTGTTGCTAAATCCTGCTGGACACGGGGCTGGCTCCCAGGGCTGCCCTGAGGCCCCCTCGCTGCCTGGGGAGCTGAGTGCGACCCCCTGCGCCCTATGGGGCCGCCTCCTTTCGCCCATTTGCCTGTGTTTTTGCTATGATATCACTTTTTTTTGGTGGAGCAAAATGCCTGCCCGGAGCTCCCCCATCGCTGCTCGGCGTCACCGCGAATCTCCCGTCCCGGGGGACTGGGACCCCCTGGGGATGGCACCCACGCTGCCAGCCTGTCCCAGCAGCGTTCAGAGCTCCCAGTGTCCGGCCAGGGCTGAGCTGTGGGACAGAAATAAACATTAAATCCTGGCAATCCAATGAACCAAAAATACAGCGACACAATAAGCTGCTAATTGCACGCGCTGGCAGCGCCCGGCCAGGGCCTGTTACGGGACATCTGGGGTTTTATGTAACACCCTAAAACCTCCCGGGAGCGGGCAGGAGAGGGGGACACCCTCCTAAAATTGGGCAAACCCCCCTTTCCATCCCTGTGCTGAGGTGGGGAGGCACAGAGGGGGTGAGTTCCCGGCGTTCAGCCGGTGCTGCCGGCTGTACCGATCCCAGCCATCCGCGCTGCTTTCGTTAAATATCCTTATTCTCCCCAGAAAAAACCCGGTGTGTTTTGTTCTGACTCCCATTTCCCTGCCCGGGGGGGATGCTGGAGCTGCCCCATCCCGCACCGTTCCCTGAATAAGCCGCCTCTGTTCCCCGGGCCGGCGCGGGATCCGTCCTGGCACCGGCGGCGATCCCTCTGTCTCTTCCCGTCATTTCAAAGTCGTTTGAGTTTCTGCATGAGAACCACTGACCAAGAGCTGCCTTTGTCTCCTTTTGACAGATGAACGGGACAGAGTCCAAAAGAAAACCTTCACTAAATGGGTCAATAAGCACTTGATGAAGGTAAGAGTCGCGGATTTTGTCGTGAAGCCACTGAAATGACCGTCTCTCTGTGGGTTGCAGCTCAGGGCTGGCAGATAAATGCCTCTTGAAGGGTCTTTAAAAATTAGTTTTGTGCCTAGGAGTGTTTGTTTTGAGGGCCCACGTGAGTCAGAGCAGAGCGGGATGTGCTGGAGCCTTTGGAGGGCACTGTAGCATCACCACACGGCCCTTTCGTTACCTTTCCCTTCTGGGCACCTGGGCCTTGCTTTAACGCGAGGCTTGTGTGTCCTGGGGGAAAGGAGGGGATCCTGGCCCCCCCCTCGCTCCCCCTCACCAGCAAAAAGAGGCATTTTTGTCCCTTTGAAGGGTGCTCCAGGGTGGAGATGAGATCCAAAGTTAGTCCAGCAGAATTAACGCGGCCCCACGAGGTGCCTCCTGCTTTCCTGGTTAATGCTGGGTGGGTTTTAATTAATCCTCCGTTTTCCAAAAAGAAAAAGGAGGAAAAAAAGTGGTTTGAGCGCTGGCTGTCCCAGCTGTGTTTTCCTGCCAGCTTTGCCAAGCTCTGCGCCAAGCTTTTGGCTGCTTCCTAAATCTCACAGAGGAGGGGAAAACAGAGAGAAATCTTGAGGCTGCTGGGGAAAAACGTCTGGGGATTCCCAAGCGGGTAAAACCCCCAGGACGGTTGGGAAAGGGGAGGCTGCTGCTGTCCTTGGGGATAATTTTGGGATCACTGGTGGCTTTTCTCCTCCCCAGGTGCGCAAGCACATCAATGACCTCTATGAAGACCTGAGAGATGGCCACAACCTCATCTCCCTCCTGGAGGTGCTGTCGGGAGTGAAGCTGGTGAGTCCCCAGGGCTGGGCAGGGATTCTGGAGACTCCCCCAAACCCCTCCATCCTCTCCCTGCTCCCCTTCACCCCCAGCCATCAGCTGTCTTTTCTGGTTTTGGTTTCAAATGTCTACCATTGTTCCTTTTATTATTATTATTATTAATATTGTTATTTACTATTATATTTATCATTGTATTTTTTATTTATTTGTTTTTACTCACACCCCTCTTCCCCAGGCTGGGCTCTCACCCAATTATGGTGACTTTCAGGGGGCTTTTTCCCTCTTCTCGCCAAGTTTCACAGGCCCTCACCTCCCAGATGTGGCTCCATGTTTAAAATCATGGATAACAGCAGAATTTGACCAAAAACTGCATCTCTGGCAGCGTGCCCAGCAGTTTAGATGTGACACTTCTGCACCCCCTGCTCAGCTCCTGCATTTGTAGCAGTCTGGTGCAAACCTCCTCCTGCTCCTGGAGCATCGTAGAGTTCCCCCTCCTTCCTCCTCCTCCTCCTCTTCCCTCTCTGACTGACACATTCCCTCAGCTCCGGGAAGATCCCGATTGCCGCGGCACAGCGGGAATTATTTTAGTTCCCCCCCAAAAATAGGATCTGGGCAAAGATCTCCTACGTCCCTCCGCACCCTCCGGAGACGCCGACTCCGTTTTTGCGGGGGCTGCAGACTTGGATCGCGCTGCCTGTGATCCAGGCGGCTTCCCGCTCTCCAGCTTCCAAAATCGGGAGGAAATTCCAGTGCCGGAGCCCGGGGCGTGCCGGAGACCCAGCCTCCTTCACCCCTTTTCTGTTGTTTTTGTTTCTCCTCGTGCCCGGGTGTCGCGTTTTGGTTTCCATTCCGTGTCCCCGCCGTGCCACCCTCCTGCCGCCGTCCCTCCCGTCCTCCTTAGCCCGTAGAGCCGCCAGCTCAGCGCAGCCTTCGCCTGGTGCCAGCGCCGGCCTGGTGCCGTGCGAGCAGCGAGGAGGAGGAAGATGATGATGATGAAGAAGTAGGTCGAGCCCGCCCCGGCCTCAGCGGTGCCGCCAGATCATCCAGCGCCATCCCCGCGCTCCCCTCCCCGGGTGAAACCCAGCCCGGGCGCCCTGCAGGAGCTGCGGGAGCGGGGATGTGCCTCGCTCCGGGGCTGCGCTCCTGGGAGCTGGATCGTCTGCGCGCGCGCCGCGGGGTCGGCACGGCACGGCGTGACAGCATGTGTGCCCTCCACGGGGCGGGAGGGGACAGGGACGGGCTGCACACCTGGCACTGCATGGACGGGCTCCGGGCACGGGCACCTTCTGGGGTCCTGCACGGGAGCGGGGGTGGGAGCGAGCGCAGCGCAGCCCCAGGCGAGGGTCCGACCACGAAACGTGCCCAGATGTGTTTTCCAGCCCCTGTGCTCGGGGTGACGATGCCCTTGTGCACCCTGGAGCGGGGCAGGAGGAGCTGGGGCGGTGGCACCTTCCCGGCGGTGCCCTGGAGGTGCCGCCCGTGGCAGGGACAGCTCTTCCCTTCAGGCTGGGAAAGGAGCGTGACCCAGAGCATTTGGGGTGTCCCAGCAGTTCAGAACACGGTCGTGGGGTGTGTCCCCCACCCATGGTTGGAATTAGACGGTCTTTAAGGTCCTTTCCAACCCCAAACTCCTGTGATTCCGTGAACATCCTGGTGATTCCTCGTGTGGAGGCTGGGATTGGGTTTTGAGTGTCGATCCTCCCACCCCTGCTGATTCAGAGCTGGCCCAGCCTCACATCCCTTTTCCCTGGCCGTGGCTCAGGACACCTCTGGAAATCCCTCACCCTCAGCAGCCGTGGGCAAGGCCCAGGGTGTCTCCTGTGCCCCTTCCCAAGGGATTCAGCGGTGCCTAGAGCAGCAGCCCCTGCCCGTGTGCGGGAGGAGCTGCAGGGGCTGGTGCTGAGGCTGGGGTTCCTCTGCCCTCAGTGGGGACCCTGCCCGAGTCCCAGTGCCCGGCCTCAGCTTCCACCTGGACAAATTCCACTCTGTACCTGTTTGAGTCCATCTCTTTGCCGAGGCCTCTTCCCTGCCTGCCTGGCTGTCTGTGAGCTGGGCAGGATCCTGCCCTGGGATCTCAGGGGCTGAGCTAGGCCTGCACACAGACCCTCAGGGCCTCAGCAGAGGTCTGGATCTCAGCATCTTCCCACCTCCATCTCCCGCCGGGGCATTTTAACCTTCTTCCAGCAGGACTGTGCACAGCAACGACCTTATTTGCTCCCAGAACAAGGCAGAGCAGGATGTGTGGGGGCACGGGGGGGTCACACCAGCACGCTGAGTCTCACTGTGCATGTGGGGG
>WEIT01039011.1:0-37879 GCA_013389985.1 Dryoscopus gambensis | reverse complement strand
CGCAGCAGAGCCGGGCACCGTGTCCGAGCTGTCGACGCCGTCCCCCATGGTGGATCAGCTGGAAAACCCCAGCGTGGCGAGAAGCTCGGGGTTGCCGTCGTCTCAGGCCGGGGAGGGAGATGGTCACGGACTGCCGGCTTCCCGCAGCCCGTCCTCCTTCAGCGGGCGCAGCGGCAGCGCGGCCCGGAGCTCCTCGGGGTACGGCAGCGACCGGCCGGCCAAGGGCACAGGAGCTGGTGGGACCACGGTGTCACCCTCTGATGGTGGCCTCAGGCTCGCCGTGGAGGGCCGGGCTTGGAGGGGGAGCTCGGGGACAGCCGGAGCAATGGTCAGTGTGTGCGTGTGGCCTCGCCCCCTTTCCGGAGCAGGGTGGGGGGACCTGGCTCGGTGGACCTCAGATCCTGCTGGCCCCTGGGCATGGTCATTTCGGCAAGGGGCGGCCCCGTGCTGAGCACAGGTGGCGAGATGCTGGGGCAGAAAGCTCCTGAAGTCTTTTCCCCTCCAGCATCTCCACTGGGAAAGTATCCCCTGGGGACTGACCCGTCCTGTTCTCTGCTCCTGGCATGGGCAGGCTGAGAGTGGCAGTCTGGATCCAGTGGGTGCGGCTGGCAGCTGCTGTCACCAGTGGCACACGTGCCCTCAGGGCTGCTGGCTCGGGTGTGAGTTTGGGGTGTCCCCTTCCTGCTGTCCGTGCAGGATGAAGGGCAGCAGGATGAACGTGGAGACGTGGGGGCTCTGCCTGCCCCGAGGGGTCTCCGAGAGGAACGGGAGGGGATGATTCTGTGTTTTGGAGCCTGTTGCTGCTTGGTGGTCACTCTTTTGGGGGTGACAGCGTGGGCAGAGGAGCCCTTGGGTGTGGCCAAGCCCTGAGTGCCCCAGCACAAGCGCGTGGTTCGAGGAGCTGTGGCCCCCGATACCTCTGCCAGGCTGGGACCAGTGTCACAGCCACCCTGTGGCCTTCAGCGTCCTGCCACCGGTTGCTTGATGCCTGAAGCTGGTGCTGGAAAGGTTTGGAAGGGTTTGGCCCCGGGTCCTGCGAGTTTCCTCTCTCTTTTCTCGCGGGTGCCTCCCTAAATCTTTGTCCTGTCACAGACACGTGAAGAAAGGAGGGTGGAGCTGGTGCTGCACCCTGCACCTCTGTAAGCGCATCTCCAGGAGAGTTTCCTTCAAGGATGCTCTCAGGGAAGAGGCCCAGCGGTTGGAGAGCCCCAGTGCTGTGTCAGTGATGAAAAATAAAGGATTTATCAGAGCTGGGTGCTGTGAGGTGCTCCCGGGTGGGCAGCAGCGCTGGAGAGCCTGGCTGGGGCTCAGCCGGCGGGTGGGTTCACAGAAGGGTTCATTGCTCTTCATTAAGGGCCGTCAGGTAATTAATAAAGGGGTGCCGAGCAGAGAGAGCTTTGTGGGTCCCTCCCTGCTCCCTGCAGGCGTGAGGGTCCCACCCTGCACCCTGCTGCTCGCCCTGCTCTTCGTCCCAGCTCTGCCGCCGGGTGCCGGCTTCTGACATCCCTGGAAAAAGGCAGCCCCGGGGCTGGAGGAGTTAAAGGCAGCTCCGGCGGTGTGGCAGCAGCTGACAAAGAGCAGTTTTATGTGTGACGAGCGTATCAGGCTGGAGAGGGAGGTGAGCCGCAGCATACCAATGACACCGGCAGCACCCGCCCCGCCGGGCCGGCGGGAGGGACGGATAATCCCGCAGGTCCCCGTCCCCTGCCTGCCGAGGGATGTCTGACAGCTGGGGACCCCGTGCAGTGCCAGCACCCAGCCCGGGTGCGTTTTGGGGAGGAATAAAGCAGCTGGGTGTTTGCAGGCACGCTGGGTTTGCTGGGTCCTGGCACGCCTTCTCCTCCCTGCAGTGCCGGGAGGAGGAATCCGGGGAGCCCGCGTCGCTTTTCCGTGGGCGCCCCGCAAAATCCGAGCGGCTGCCACCCTCCCCTTTGTCCTCCCCTTAATTAAGGGGAGGTAATTGTATTAACTGGGGAGCTGGAGAGGGGAGGGCGACGAGGAAGCCGTGCCAATCAGGAATATGCTGGCATGCGGGGACACGTGCGTGGCGTCACGTGCCAGTCTGGGATTCGCAGCCAGCCCTGTCTGAGGGGTCCGTGACTGTCGCTCTCTTTTGTCGGGAACTGGGTCACGGCACCCCTGCCACCAGCACCCCCTGGCACCAGCGAGGCAGAAGGGGGAGGATGTCACATCCTTGTCCCCGTCCTTCCCTTTTCCCCCCCTGCACGGAGCTGCTCCATGGCTGGAGGTCAGGGAAAAAACCTCCTCTCCAAGTGCTGTTTCCTGCTTCTAAAGTTGGTGTTTTTTACACCGGGATGCTCCCGGTGGAGCTCCCCTGCCGCACCTGCAGCCCCAGCGAGGGATGTTGGTGGTGGTCCCTTCTCACTGCCCACCCTGGGTGCTGCTGGGTGGGAGTGACCGCTCCTGCGGGAGCCCCGCGTGCCCGAGGGTGCCGGGGCACCCTCGTGGTGGGAGGAGTGAGGGTACAGGAGGGTGCACAGCGTGTTTGGAGCGGGGAGAGGCAGGAAGGGACCTGCCTGGAGCCTCCTCTCTCCAGGACATTGTGTTCCCGGTGAGGTGTGTCCCTGCCTGTCGGGGACAGGGATGGTGCGGAGGGAGCGGCTCCGGTGGCTGTAGGAAGCTGGGGTTTGGTGGTGTCTGCTCGTGTCCCAGCTGGGCTGGGCTGTGTGCCCAAGCAGCACCCGGTGCCCCTGTGAAATGGGGTTGGCACATCTGGCTCTGCCTGCTTCGACCTCCAGCCTGCCCAAATCGCACCACCCCGGTGTTCTCCTGCGGGTCCGGTGACCCCATTCCCAAGTTTTTCAGCTCCCTTCTCCCCTCCGTGGTGACCACGAGTTCCCTCCTGCCCTCTCTGGTAGCCGGGCCTGGGGCAAGCTCCCAGAAACTGGATGTGCCTGGCGGAGCTTTCCCTGCTCCTGCACCCTCCCATGGCTGTGCTGCTTCCTTGCAGATCTCCGACATCTACATCAGCGGGGAGCTGGGGGATATGTCAGCCAAGGAGAAGCTGCTGCTGTGGACGCAGAAGGTGACGGCAGGTTACATCGGGGTGAAGTGCACCAACTTCTCCTCGTGCTGGAGCGATGGCAAGATGTTCAACGCCCTCATCCACAGATATAGGTAGGCAGGAAGGAGCAGTGGGCAGGGATGAGGATCTCCCGGGGGTCCCCACCTGCCGCTGCGGTCAGCGATGGGCTGGAGTGCTCGGAGATGTGGGTGAGGCTGGCAGGGAGCAATGTCTTTTTTGCCTGGAATTATCTCTTCTGCCAGGTAGCTGTGGCAGGGGGGGGATGCTCGGAATGAGCGAAAAATCCATCAGGTTGCAGGAAAAAAACATCTTAATGAGGCTGGGGAGAGAGGCAGGAAAGAAAAGCTTTTAAACTCCTGAGTGCTGCGGTGGCTGCGTGTCAGTGCTGCCCTTTCGCTCTCTGTGAGCAGCAGCACTTCCATCCTTTTATCCCAGGATCTCGGGGGTCTCCCGAGCAGCAGTTAAACCTCTCGTGGTTCCTTCTTCCTCAGCTGGGACCAAGAGGTTTTTCTTTGCAGCCCGAACCCCCGTTCCCAAATGGGATGAGCCAGGGAGGTGCTGCAGCCCAGGTCCCCGTGGAGAGGCACCAGCCTGGGACAGGGGCTCAGACCAGCCCTCGGAGCCGCCCACGGCAGCGCCGCCCGTCCAGGATGCTCTGCCCTGGCCACCTGGTGCTGGTTGTGACTCCGGGCCGTGTCTTGCAGGCCAGATCTGGTGGACATGGAGAGGGTGCAGATCCAGAGCAACCGGGAGAACCTGGAGCAGGCCTTCGAGATCGCCGAGCGCCTGGGGGTCACACGGCTGCTGGACGCCGAAGGTGGGTGGCCAGGGCACCTCACCAGTGCAGGGAGATGCCGGCCTCTCTTGCCACTCCCTCTCCTCACTGCCTTTCTGCTTCCCTCTTGCCAGACGTGGACGTCCCCTCTCCGGACGAGAAGTCCGTGATAACTTATGTGTCTTCAATCTACGATGCCTTTCCCAAAGTCCCCGAGGGAGGAGAGGGGATCAGCGCCATCGTAAGCACTGCTGCGGGCTGGGAGGCTGGGGCAGCCGTTTGGGAGGCAGCTGGGGGTCGTGGGAAGGGTTTGGGAAAGGGGTTGTGCCCTGTGGAAGACGGCTGAGGAGGGGGAAGAGGCTCAGGGGGAGGAAGGAGCATCCCCACTGTGGTGTCTGCCCTGTGTCCTGCTGGGTGTCTGTAAGGCCACGGCGCTGGGTGAGCTTAAAGAAGCTGAGCTTCCAGAGAGCTTCCAGGAGAATCCTCCTTTCCTCCTTCCCGTTCCTGGGATGGCATCGCAGCAGGGAGGCCCTGGCACGGGATCCACCCCGCAGCTTGTCCGTGGCACCTCAGTTCCCTCTGTGCTCTGAGCTCTCCCCGATCCCCACGGAGATTTGCCTGCCAGCAAAGACACTCTCGCCCCGCAGGAGGTGGATTCGAGGTGGCTGGAGTACCAGACCCGCGTGGAGTCCCTCGTCTCGTGGATCAAGCAGCACACGATACTCATGTCCGACAAATCCTTCCCCCAGAACCCTGTAGAGCTAAAGGTAGGTCCTGGGCAGGGTCCCCCCACAGCGGGTGCGTGGTGGCATTGCCAGGGGTGGTTCCTGACGAGCCTTTCTCATCCCAGGCACTTTATAACCAGTACATACACTTCAAAGAAACTGAAATCCCAGCGAAGGAGCAGGAGAAAGGACAGATAGAGGAGCTCTACAAACTGCTCGAGGTAAGGCTCGCCGTGGCTGCCCGGAGCCTGGTAGGGGAGGGGAATGCTGTGCTTTTTTAGCAAGGCTGAACTGTGCTCAGTTCAGGTTTATTTTGGAATGGAGAAATGGGAATAACCCTCAGCATGAAGGAGGCAGCGAGCAGCACGCGGCGGGAGCGGAGGCAGAGCCCCTCTTGCCTCGCTGTAACCCCCGGCCAGCTCAAGGGAGAGGTGGGAAACGCCAACCTGCCGATGTTCCCCCCAGGTATGGATCGAGTTTGGACGCATCAAGTTGCCCCAGGGCTACCACCCCAACGACGTGGAGGAGGAGTGGGGCAAGCTCATCATCGAGATGCTGGAGCGCGAGAAGCTCCTGCGGCCGGCGGTGGAGAGGTCGGTGCTGTGCCCACGGCAGGGACGTCCCCTGCTCCTCCCTCTGGCCACAGGGACACCCAAACCCCCTCTCTCATCCCCCTCTGTCATTCCAGGCTGGAACTGCTGCTACAAATCGCTAACAAAATCCAGAATGGTGCTCTGAGCTGTGAAGAAAAGCTCACCCTGGCGAAGAACACGCTGCAGGCTGTGAGTGGGGCCTGGTGTTTCCCCCTCCTGATTTTATGGATTTGTTTGTTTTCCTGCTCCTCTTTTGTACTGATCTCCTCCCCTGGGCAGTTTTCCTTTCTCTTCTGCCCTTCAGCCTGTCCCAGAGGTGCTGCAGGGGAGATGGTGGATACTTGGTGATCCACAGATCACCTCGGGGACAGGGGGGTGGGGAATGGTCTTGCTCTCTGGGAATAGAGCGAGTGGGGCTGGACATCTGCAGAGGTGCTGGTGTGGAGGAGAACACCAGCAAGAAACTTTCCCCACACTGGGAAAAGTTTGTTGTGTGATCTTCGTTGTATAACGAGGCTTAAAAACCCCAAAATCTATTTTATTTGCCTGGCGGAAAGGACTCGGTGGCAGAGCCTGGGTAGGGAGCAGGTTTCTGAAGAGGTTTCCTTTGTTATGGGAGAAAGAGATGTTGGTTGAAAGGGCTGGGAGCTAAAAATGGTGATCCCATCTATTCCTGGAAGCTTTCGGTTCATCTCCAGTTTTCCTAAAGGGCTTGCCCTGGGTGTGGTGAGGGGAGATGGATTCATGTTGTGCCCCAGTTAAGCTCGTGGATCAAAAGGCGTTTCCAGGCTCCAAGCTGGGCTGCTGTGGTGCTCTCCCTGCCCCTCCTGGGCTGAGGGGACCCGGCCCTGAGTGCCCCGTGTCCCCGCAGGACGCTGCTCACCTGGAGTCGGGCCAGCCGGTGCAGTACGAGTCCGACGTGGTCGTGTACCTGCAGGAGTGCGAGGGGCTCCTCCGCCAGCTCCAGGTGGACGTGCAGATCCTCCGGGACGAGAACTACTACCAGCTGGAGGAGCTGGTGTTCAGGTGACCGCGGAGGAGCTCCCTCGGGGGCTGCGCATCCGCTCTGCTTGGGGGAAGGAGGGAGCACGAGCCCACCCCCTCATCCGCTCCTTGCCTGCTTCCCCAGGATCATGAGGCTGCAGGACGAGCTGGTGACGCTGAGGCTGGAGTGCACCAACCTGTACAGGAAAGGCCACTTCTCCACCCTGGAGCTGGTGCCCACGTCCATGCTGAGCACGACGCACTTGAAGGGCGAGTCCCTGACCAAGGGGCTCCACACCTCCTCGGCCTCCTGGTTCCGGAAGCCGATGACCAGGACGGAGCTGGTGGCCATCTCCTCCTCCGAAGATGAAGGCAGCCTCCGCTTCGTCTACGAGCTGCTGGCCTGGGTGGAGGAGATGCAGGTGAGTGCTGGGCCAGAGCTCTGCCTCTGCTCTGACCGATGTGGGAAGCTGCCCTGGGCCTTTCCCTGCCGTTATCTGTGAGCGGTCGCTGTGATGGTTTGTAGTTTTCAGAGATCTGAGGCTGCTGTGTGGAGCTGTTTTCTCTCTTGTGGTCCTGCTGGCCAGTGGGGATCAGAGGAGCCTCTCAAGGCTGGAAGCAGATCTGTGCTGAGGCAGTCGCTTGCTCTCACGTGGGTGGGAAGCTTGCGCAGGCTGTCCTGGAAATATTCAGTGTTGGCCCACTGGCTTAGGATCTTCTCCCAGGGCTGGGAGGTGTTTGTTCCCTGTGGGGTGACCTGGGGGGGATTCCTGGTGTCCTTTTGAGAGCAGAACAAGCAGTGCTGACCTGAGCCTCTCGGTTTCAGATGAGACTGGAGCGGGCGGAGTGGGGCACCGACCTGCCGAGCGTGGAATCCCAGCTGGAGACCCAGAGGCACATCCACGCCAGCGTGGAGGACCTGGGCTCCAGCGTGAAGGAGGCCAGGATGTACGAGGTAGGGTGGGGGACACCGGGCGTGGCCCCACATGGGGCGCTGAGGGCATTGGGGTCGGCTCTTGTGGGTCACATTCCTGGGACAGAGGTGATTTTTAAGGACGGCGCTTCTGAGATGATGCACTGCCACCCCAAGCCATCCTCTCCACCTCCCTTTCCTCGGGCAGAGCTGTGGGGAAAGATTTGGGGATGGGGTTCTGGGTGACGGCGTCCTGTGTGGGGTAATGGGAGCGTTTCTTGTCCCTCAGGGTAAGATGTCTCCGAATTTCCGCGCGAGCTACACGGAGACGCTGGGCAAGCTGGAGACACAGTACTGCAAGCTGATGGTGAGTGGGCTCCATCCCCGCTCCAGGGCTGCGGAGAGGGGAGGAAACCCATCAGCTACAGAGCAGGGAGGAGGGATAATAAATAATCCCTTGTGTCCAGGAAACCTCGAGCTTCCGGCTGAGGCACCTCCAGAGCTTGCACGGATTCGTGTCCCGGGCCACTACCGAGCTGATCTGGCTGAACGAGAAGGAGGAGGAGGAGCTGGCCTACGACTGGAGTGACAGCAACCCCAACATCGCAGCCAAGAAGAATTACTTCTCGGTGAGTGCTGGCAGGGCAGGTGCTGCTTTTGATCCGCTGTGGAGCCCTCAGCTCCCAGCAGACCCGAGCTCCCGAGGCTGGATGCTCCCTCCCAGCTCGCCGAGCCTGTTGCTCCTGAATGGAGCTGATGGAAGCTCTCCCCAGAGCAGAACGTGAAATGAAAGCGCGTGTTCAATTGAATTGCAATCAAAAAGGCATCAAAAGATGTATTTTTAGCATTGTTTTGGAGCTCAAGGCGTCTTGAACTGGCGGGGGTGAGGGGGCTAAGTCTGAGACAAGGAGGAAGATTAATTCCTCTTTAAAGCAGTATAAATAAATTCCCATCTCTCCACAATCGCTCTGTCTGGAGCTGCAGAGGTCCCTGGGTGGGTTTCCCGTGCCTGTTTGGCACACAGGAGGCAGATTCTGGTCGGGAATGGGGCTGTGGTGCCCTGCTGGGTTCCCTGGGATCTGCTGGCATCTCCTGTGGAGCTCCCACGCCGTGTTGGTTGGACGCACGGTGTCAGCGAGCTCCCAGAGCTGAGGTTTGGGCTTCGCCCGTGTCCCCTCCTGCAGGAGCTGACGGCAGAGCTGGAAGAGAAGCAGGACATCTTCCGCTCCCTCCAGGACACGGCTGAGCTGCTCTCCCTGGAGAACCACCCGGCCAAGCAAACCGTGGAGGTGAGCGGGAGCCTGGAGGAGCTGCGGGGTTCCCAAGGATCAGGTCAGCTCACGGGGAGCTGGAGCCTCGCTGCCCCACCCCGCAGTGCCCGAGGAGGTGTTTTATGGTGGTAGGGCTGTTTCATTTTGGGAAGCGGCCGTTCCCAAATGATCCCCACCTCGAATTAAGACACAGACACACAGAGCACGAGGTGATGCAGGGAATGGCCTTGGCTGCCCTGGAGCCATCCAGGCTTCCAGGGACTCTCTGGTGGTGAAGCAAAGGCTGTGGGAAACTTTTCCACGGGATAAAAGACATCCTGTTCCTGCCTCTGGCATCGTGGCTGTGTGGGACGGGGGGGACACTGAGGCAGGGTCTGCCATCTCCATGTCCAAACCCTCCTGGCTGCAGCCAGATTTTGGCCATTTCTGTCCCTCCCTCTGGCTCCTGTGTCCTTCCCGTGCCCCTCCTGGCTGCAAGTGCCCCTTTTACAGTGCCCTTTCCCGTGTTTTCTGCAGGCCTACAGCGCTGCCGTGCACACCCAGTGGCAGTGGATCAAGCAGCTCTGCCTGTGCGTGGAGCAGCACGTCAAGGAGAACGCTGCCTATTTCCAGGTATTTGGGACCAAATTCCCTCAGTCCCATCTGCGGAATCCTGCTCCATGAGCTCCCTGTGCTGCTGATCTCCTAGGGGGAGAGGGAAGGAGGGATTTGGGCTTTCTCTGGGATGTGTTAGCTGCTCCCTGGGCATTGCTAGGGGAGAAAGGGATCAACTTCCCTCTAGTTCTGGCTATCCCCACGGGATGATCCTGCCCTTGCAGCCCTAAAGCCAGAGCAGTGTCAGGAGCTGCTGGCTGAGCCTTTGGGGTGCTCCTTGCCTCCCTTCAGGCCGCTCAGGGCACTCACCCGGGTTCCCATGACCCTTTTTTTTGCTTCGGCAGTTCTTCAGCGACGCCCGGGAGTCGGAGGCGTACCTGCGGAACCTGCAGGACTCCATCAAAAGGAAATACTCCTGCGACCACAACACGAGCCTGACGCGGCTGGAGGACCTGCTGCAGGACTCCATGGTGGGTTCTCCCACACCCCGCCACCCCGCCCCAGCCCAGCAGCCTCGCCGGGGGCACCTCTTGCTTCCCCAGGGAGAACTGGGCGCTTCATCCCCATGGTTTGGTGGGATGTGGTTTGTTTCCCACCTCGGGCAGTGATTTGCTTTCCCTCAGAGTTGCTGAGTGGTCATGGGGTGCAGGCCGTGGTGGCCCCAGCCGTGTGGTGTGGCTGGAGCTGGTCACTGTCGCTCAGAGGCACCATCTGGCCTCTCTGTGTCCCCAGGGTGAGGAGCAGGCAGCCTGTGCTGCCTGTGCAGTGCTCCCAGCCTGACGTGGGAGCTGCTCCTGCCCGTCCTGCCGTCCTGCCCGAGCCCTGCTGACAAAGGCAGTGCCCGTCGGATGCTCCTGGCGCTGCTTTGGAGCCGGTGGAGGAACGCCCGCTCTTTATCCAGCCCAAATCCCGCGTTAATCCGCCCTGCTGGACGGGGGAGAGCCAGGGCGGCCTGGCTGTGCCAGGGGCTGATCTCCGAGCACGTGGCCTGGCTTAGCTGCGGCCGAGCAGGGCCCAGGCCACGGCGCCGCCGCCCTCCTGCCCGATTTGGCCTGAAAAAAACCCCCAACCTAAGAACAACCCCCGAGGAGCCAAGCATGAGCTGGCGTTTGACACCAGGGTCAGGGGAGGATTTGGGCCGCGGGTGAAGCGCTGGGCCGCGGGGGCAGGGTCAGGAGGTGACGCTGGGCGTGTGGAGGCCGGCGGTCACTCTGCTCTCCGGTCACTCTGCTCTCGGTGCAGCTCCTCAGTGGCACCGGGGTGCCCTTGCTGGGGGAGATGGGGGCAGCAGCGCTGATTTCTCTCCTGGAGGCCTGGGGGTTCTCCCATCCTCTCTGTCACGGCCTCGGGGTTGTCTTGGCCTATCTCCGGTGCTGCCAGGACGCGGAGCAGCCAGGCTGGCTCCTGGGGTCTGTGTTTGGGAGCCCTGGAACACCTCCCAAACCACTGGCAGGTGTTGTCTGGGGTGGGACAGGCTGTTGTGGACAGCCGGACAGTGGCCACAAACCCAGGCCTGGGGCAGCTGCCCTGAGCTCAGCTATATTACTCTTTCTTACCTGATAAGTTAAAGCTGTATTTCTTCCAATCATGCTCCCTGGGACAGGCACAGGTAGTTTATTTAATCATTTATTCTTTTCTTTTTCTTTCTTTTTTTTAATTTATTTTTTTTAACCATTAAATTCTCCCCCGCCGTCATAGCGCACTAACCAACCCCGGAGTACCGAGCATGAGGGAGAACCTTTTCTGGGATCCCTTTTTTTGGTTTTTTTTTTTTTGGAAACTTGGCCACAGCCAGAGGGGGCTGAGCTGTCACCCATCACACGAGCTGCCAGGGTGGTGATCCGCACACGTCTCGGCCGCTGCCGGAGGCTGTTCTGGGGGAGCTTTGCCACCAGTCCCCATGGGTTGGTCCCATCACCAAACACAGCGGGGATTTGTAGGATTTGGCAGATTTCTCCCCAAAGCCAGAGGCCTGTGCGGGCGCTCCACCACGAGCCGCTTCTCCTGAGGTGTTTTATCCGCATAATTCATTGTCTTCCATTCCAGCCATTGGGTTAAATGCCCCCTCATCCTTGGCTTTAGAGAAGGGAGCATGCTTCCCTGGGCTCTCCTCCAGGCAACCAGACGTCCCCAGCTTTGGGCTGGAGGTTGTCCTGCTCTCGGCCCCTCACAGCTCCTGGGACTTGGTTTTGGTGGATGTTCTGTTCTCTTTTTTTGCCCTTTTGAAAGAAAACGTTCTCTTGTCCTACCAGCCAGAGGTGTGCATGTGGCTTTGCAGGGCAGTGGGAGTAGCAGTGACGTCCGTCCTCCCTCCCATCCCATCTCCTGAGCCCTCTTCCCATCCTGCCAGGGCACCAGGATCCTCCTGACGTGTTTGCTCAGCCCTTGCAGGCCAGCACTGGGGTCGGGGGAGAGCTGAGATCCCCTCACCCTCCTTGAGTGACCTGCCCATCCTCCTTCTCCCTGCCAGGATGAGAAGGAGCAGCTCATCCAGTCCAAGAGCTCCGTGGCCAGCCTGGTGGGACGATCCAAAACCATCGTCCAGCTGCGGCCCAGGAACCCGGAGCACGCCGTGAAGAGCACGATCCCCATCAAGGCTGTCTGTGACTACCGGCAGATCGAGGTGAGGGCTGGGAGGGCGTCGGTGGCACCTGGGAAGGGAAGGCAGGGACAAGGCAGGGACAAGGCAGGGGGAGTGACACCCGTGGGGGTTTAGAATTCCGTAGGATCTGTCGATGGGAAGCGGGAGTGGGAAGACGGAGGGAAGGGAAACAGCAGGGCTGCTTTTCCTGGAGCAGATTCCCGTGTCTCAGGCTCATTCTGGGAGCCGGAGTCCTTTCCCCTTCCAGGGAGGACGGGCTCCATCAGCCTCAGCCAAAGGAGCACGTGGGTGGCAGCCAGCTCCCTTCCTCTCCCGGCACGAGCGTGCCGCGCTGCTTGGCCCCGTTCCAGGCCGTTGCTTGATGGATCTGTTTCAATCTGGGTATTTTTGGGAGCTGGCTGGCCCGCAGGAGAGGGGCTGGCAGCAGGGACAGGCGTGCACGGCCCTGCTGCTGGTCTCTGATGGGCTGGGGGCGTCGGTGCTGCCGCAGATCACCATCTGCAGGAACGACGAGTGCGTCCTGGAGGACAACTCCCAGAGGACCAAGTGGAAGGTGATCAGCCCCACGGGGAACGAGGCCATGGTGCCTTCTGTCTGCTTCCTGATCCCCCCGCCCAACAAAGAGGCCATCGAGATGGCCAACAGGTACCTTTGGTGGGACGTTGGCGTGGGAGGGGTCAGATTTGGGGTGGGAGGGGGAAAAGAGTGGGGATGGAGGAATGAAAGCGGTTTGTGGTGAGGAAGGGAATCCCTCGTGGTTCTACAGCTGCAAACTCCGTTGCAGTGATTGGTGCAGTGGCTTGCAAAATGCAAAAAATGACAATTTGGGAGGAGGGATCCCCCCAGGGATCTCTGGCACTGAACAGTGGGAGCACCACTCCCTGCCTGCGGCCAGGCTGGGATCACTGGGATGGGTGGGCTGCTGGCTGGCAGTGACGGCTGGAGGATCGGCGGGGTCAGGGCTGGGTTTTGCTGCGAAGATCCAGGGCTGATGGATCCGCTCCTCCCCCTCGCAGGGTGGAACAGCTGTACCAGAAGGTGATGGCTCTCTGGCACCAGCTCCACATGAACACCAAGAGCCTCATCTCCTGGAACTACCTGCGGAAGGACATCGCCCTGGTGCAGAGCTTCAGCATGGAAAAGGTGTGGAGGAACTCCCGTGCCTGGTTCCAGGGTTGTGCTGCACTCCAGGCGTGGCAGAGGAGAGGGGGAAACCCAAAGAGTGCAAGATTGGGGAAGCCGAGGGTCTTTACACCTGGAGCACCTTGGAAAGGGTCACAGTTTGCAGCTACGGGGAGCAGCGGGGGAAAAGGGGAGCAATTTACACCTCGGAAACCTGAGCTTGGGGGTGCTGTGCAGAGGGATCGCAGCTTTTCCCAATAAAAAGAGCACCAGGAGTTCGCTGCTGACGAGAGATTGTGCATTGGGTGTTTCATTAGGGAGCGAGCTCGGCTGGAGGGAGGCAGGAGGCTGATAGAGAGGATTTACCTTTCCTCCTCTGGGAACGCTCCCCTGGCGACCGCAGGAGGTTCGGTTGGTGTGCAGGAAGCTGTTCCTGATCTTTGCGTGTGCCCTTTTTCCCACCTGCAGCTCAGATCCCTGGCTCAAGGGGAGTGTCAGCAAGCCCTGAAGAGCCTCCAGGCCCACTACGAGGATTTCCTGCAGGACAGCCGGGACTCGGAGCTCTTCTCCATGTCGGACCGGCTGCGCCTGGAGGAGGAAGTGGAGTCTTCCAAGGAACACATCCGGCAGCTGCTGGAGTCCATGGAGAACGGTGAGCTTCACAGGGCCCGATGGTTTCACCAGGAGCTGTGGGAACTCATAAACAAAGGATTTATGGGGCAGCTTCGTGTTCTGCTTTTCCTGAGCTGGCTGGTTGCTGGCGTGAGCAGCTGCTTTCCTTATTTCTCCATCCATCCCTCCATCCATCCATCCATCCCTCCATCCATCCATCCATCCATCCATCAGAGTGCTCGGCCTCTGTCCAGCAGCATTCCTGCAGAGAATCCTTGGCTTTGCAGCTTCAGCTGAACTGCTGAATCCTTATGTTGTTGGCAGTGGGTTTGGTTGTTGGGATGAATCCCAAGCAAGGAGTCCCTCCTGCATTTAGTCTTTAGTCCAGAAAACACAGGTGGTGGTGGCACTTGTGACACCGTGAGTCCCGCTAGGACCGAGGACTCCAGCAAGGTTCCCCGTGGCTGGACTCGCCTCTGGAATGAGATGATTTAATTACTGTTTTCCACCTGAGCAGAGCTCCTGGTGCCAGCGCGACGCCGCGCTCGGCTCCGGGGATTCCAGCGGGTCCCGTGTGGGATGGATGTTGGCCTGTGGTGCTTGAGCTGCTGTTCTGTGTGTCTCCGGCTTGCAGAGGACAAGGACGAGACCGTGGCCAGGACGTTCCTGTCTGAGCTGAAGAACATCCGCCTGCGCCTGGAGGAGTGCGAGCAGCGGCTCGTGAGCCGCATCCAGGCCCCGAGCAGCGCCCGGGCAGATGGTGACACCATCCAGGAAAACGCCATCCGCATTGCGGAGCAGGAGGTCAGGCCTGCTGCTGGGAGGTGGGCAGGGGAGGGCCGAGGTGGACATGGGCCCAAAAATAGCTGTGGTTCCTCTGGGGCGAGCGTGTGGGCGAAGGGTGCGGGGTTTGAGGGGCTCTCGCTGCACAGAAGGCAGCAGGAAAGCTCAGCAGGTGGGCTCCCTGCTTCATTTCCCACCAGCTGCTTTGCCAAGGGCAGTCCTGCTTTTTCCCTGCCTCCTTTCACGTTCTCTCCCTCCCTCCGCAGCGCACGCAGGAGGATCTGCAGCAGCTGCAGTCGGAGCTCAGGGTTGTGTCCGAGAGGTGCTGCAGCTTCCTGGACAAGGCTCCTGCGGGGCCCAGCACGCCCCACCTGCGTTCAGAGCTGGACTTGGTGGTGAACAAGATGGAGCAGACACACGGGCTGTCCTCCGTCTACCTGGAGAAGTGAGTCGGGATGTGCCTCTGTTCCCAAATACCCTTTTGAGTATTCCCAGTTCACTAAAGGCCTTATCCTGTCCCTCCAATGCACCTCGTGCTGGTCGTAGCCGAGTCCATCCCCCTGCAGCACGCGGTGCAGCCTCTGGGGCTCTGCCACATCTGGGACGTCATCGTGCTGCCTCTGTTTGGTTTGCCAGGTTGAAGACGGTCGATGTCATTATCCGCAGCACCCAGGGAGCAGAATCCCTGGTCAAAGGCTACGAGGTGAAGCTGAGCCAGGAGGAGGCCGTTCCCGCTGACCTGGCAGCCATTCAGACTCACAGGACGGCGCTGCAGGTTGGTGCTGTTGGGCTTTTCAGGCAGGGTCCTTCCCTTTTTCCTGCTGAATTTGGACTGTGGGGCTTTTTTCTTGCCTTGGTGCATTTGAGAGGATTTTGTGCTGCTGATGTGATAGCCCTGATTGCTTTGTAAGAGTAGAGGACTCATGCTCTGTCTGCTGCTGTAGGGTGGGGCGTGGTGTTCCAGGTCTGACCTGGGAGCGTGGTCCCCTTCATTCCACACCTCCCGTAACCCCCCCAGTTCTTTGCAGGTTAAGGACAGTGGGAAAACAAACCCATTAACCCCTTCCCAGCTTTGCCAGCTCCGGGCAGGAGGGCATCTCTGGCTTGGTCCCTTCTGCTTTTGGTGCCACCGACCCGGTGCCGTCTCCTTTTGCAGCAATGGCTCGGGGAGGTGAAGGCCAAGGGCTCCGTGTTCTCCACGCTGGAGGAGGAGATGGCGAAGGCCAAGGAGGTGGGGGAGCAGCTGTTCCGGCTGAGGCAGGAGCGCAGCATCGACCTGGAGCGCTTCCAGGAGAAGGGGAGCCAGCTGTGGGATCGCTGGCAGCGAGTCTGCGCCCAGATCGAGACCCGGTGAGGAACCTCCCGCCTCCTCTCCTCAGCTTCAGCTCAAGAGTTGGCTCAGCCTTGTCGGCGGTGCAATTTTTCCGGCTGGGACCCCCTCCTCCTCTTACCTGTCGTGGTTTTCTCTCAGCCACACGGAGCTGGAGAGCATCCAGGAGGTGCTGAGCGATTACCGGCGGTGCCACAGCGCCCTGATCCTGTGGATCGAGGAGATCACAGCCCAGCAGGAGCTGATGAAGCCCGGCCAGGCCGAGGACAGCCGGGTGCTGTCGGAGCAGCTCAGCCAGCAGACGGTGAGGCAGCACCTCGTGATGTCTCGTTGCTGCAGTGACCGTGTCACTTCTTTTCATCTCTGAGCCTGAAAATATGAAAAGCAGCAGGGAAGAGGCTGCAGGCCTGAGCTGGGTGTCTGGGATGTAGAAGAACTCTGCTTGGCTCGAGGTGCAGATGAGGTCTTGCGTGAAAAATTGGGGAGTGTAAAGGTTTTACCCGAAAGTGCAGGGATGTGGAACCAGAATTCTGCTCACCCCCCATGGCTGCTGTCATAGAATCACAGGAAGGTTGGGTTGGAAGGGATCTTCAAGATCATCTCGTTTCAACCCCCCTGCCGTGGGCAGGGACAGCTTCCACTCCCCCAGGCTGCTCCAAGCCCCATCCAACCTGGCCTTGGACACTTCCAGGGCTGGGGGCATCCACAGCTTCCCTGGGCAGCAACTCAGCCAACCTGTCCTGACAACCACTTTTGCCTTGAATTTCCTTGAAGGCTTTGGCTGCAGAAATTGAGAAGAACCAAGCCGAGCTGGACCAGTGTCAGAAATTCTCCCAGCAATACTCGGCCGCCGTCAAGGTACAGTTCCCCCCCTGCACCCAGGTGGGGTGGGCTGGGCAGGAGCAGCCCCTCAGCAGAATTTGCAGATCTCCGCATCTCCCTGCCTTTGCAGGACTACGAGCTGCAGCTGATGACCTACAGGGCCTTCGTGGAGTCGCAGCAGAAGTCCCCCATGAAGCGCCGGCGGATGCTCTCCTCCTCGGATGCCATCACGCAGGAGGTAGGTGATGCCTTAAAACAGAGACTAGACAGGAGTGAGGGAATGAAGGTGGGTATTTATTTGAAAGGCCTTCAAAGGTGCACCCTGGGGAGCCAGAGGCTGCTTCCAAAATGGACCCTAAGGTGGACGGCAGGTCGCGAGTTCCTCACCCTTTTATAGGTTTGGTCCGTTTGCATATCAGCGTAAATTCGCCAATTAAAACTTTAGCTAATGATGTAATTTCTTCAATTTCCCCACCTCTCACCCTAGTTTACACTTTCTGGGCCTAGGACAGTCTGGGTTTCCTTGAATAGCAAGCTCAGAAGCTTTGTTGTGTCTGTCTGGCCTAGGAGAGCAGCTCATGAGCTACAAGAAACTTCAGAGTTACACACTGGGCAACACAGGATTTGAAAAATATAAAATTTAAAACCTAAGGCATCATAGGAACCCGCCGAAGCTCGGCAGGGGGGAATTTTGGGGGGTCCTTCGACGCGCCCAGCAAAACCCGCCCAGCAGCCTCTGCAAAATGAGCTCCTTTCTGCTGAACTCTCCTGTACAAATAAAGTTTCCCCCCTCGCTGTTTTTTCCAATAGCCAGAGAGGATGGCTTAGTGCCCTAAGCACCAGGTATGCCATACCTAGACTCCTGGGAGCCCCTGGGAACCCCTGGGTCAAATCCAGCGGGGTCGGCTCAGCCCTTCGGCCTTGCGAGGTAAATAACCAGAGCACCGTGCAGTGTTGCCGTGCGTGCATCTTTGGGATGAGAACCTTGTAGGGACCCCGAGCCTCCTGTCTGCCCTGCGTGGCTATTAAAGAACCCCGGTAGCCCTCTGTAAGAGTTGAGCGTCCGCCCCAGCGCCCGTGGCCGGAGTGTCCCCTCGCTCCAGTGTCGTGCAGCATGCCTCGTGTGGCCGCCACCCTCCCCAGCAGAGTTGCCATCGGTGCCATCCCGGGTGCCCCAGGTGCCCTGGGGGGTTCCCGAGCGAGAGGCGCCGCATCCGTGTCCTGTCCTGCGAGGGGCGACGCTCCGGATCCGCCGGCGGGGCTGACGCACCCCCTTTTCCCTCTGTTTTCCCCCCTCTCCCCGGGCAGTTCATGGATCTGAGGACTCGCTACACGGCCCTGGTGACGCTGACCACGCAGCACGTGAAGTACATCAGCGACGCGCTGCGGCGGCTGGAGGAGGAGGAGGTGAGGGCGCGGGGCGCTCTGTTCCCACGTTCCCTCCGTCCCCAAGGACGCTGCTCCGTGCTGAGGGCACGTCCTGGGCGTTGCTCCCCGCTTTGGAGAGCCCCTTTTGACGTGGGATCCCCTCCTTCGTCCTCTGTTTGCAGAAAGTGGTGGAGGAGGAGAAGCAGGAGCACGTGGACAAGGTGAAGGAGCTCCTGGGCTGGGCCCTGGGCTTGAAGCAGAGTGTGCAGGGCAGGACGGCTGCTGCCGGGAGCAGAGAGCTGGGAGACATCGAGAAATCCATCTTGGAGCAGCAGGTAACGCAGGAGAGGCACCAGACACTGAGGTTTAACTTCTGCTCTTTTTTCGCAGCTGAGTTAAGCTGATTTCTTCCTTTTTTTAAAATTTTTTTTTTTTTGCCAGGCCCTGAATGAGGAGCTGACTGCGAAGAAGGAGCAGGTCTCTGAGGCCATCAAAACATCCCAAATCTTCCTGGCAAAACACAGCCACAAGTGAGTGTGACCCGGGGAGAGAACAGGGGCTGGAGATGAGATTCCTTGGGCAGATCCGTGGGATCCAGTGCCTGACTCCAGTTAAAAACAACGATGAGCTGCACGTGACAGTTGTCTCCTTCATTATCTGCAATGAGAACTGTGAGATGTGCAACCCATTTATGCTGCGGGACAAGATGAATCCTCTTTAGTTGAGGTGCAGCCCCGAATTTTTGGGGATTTGGTTGTTACAGTGCAGCTCAGCCTTTGCTCAGTTGTCCTGGCAGGTTCTAGCTGAGCTGGGCAAGGAGTGGGGGCAGGCAGAGGAAGCACCCATGGTGGATTTGGCCTTTTCCTGCATTAGGAGGACGTGGTAGTTCCGTGGAGCTGGTTTGGGCAGTGCCCTGAGAGATTTCCCCTTCCCATTGCAGGCTTTCCCAGCCGGAAAAGGACCAGATTTCCGCTCAGATTGGTGCTCTCAAGGAAACCTACCAGGCTCTCTGCAGCAACTCCACGGAGCAGCTCCAGCAGCTCCAGAGCCAGCTGGCTCAGGAGGCAGAGCACAAGGTACTGCTCCCTGCTCAGCCCCGTGGCTGCACAAACACATTTCACTCCTCAGGGCATGGAAAAGGTTTCGTTTTGTTGTGTGTCTCATGGCCACTGGCCACTCACAGCCTCTTACTGGCACGTGGTTGCCCTTCTCTTCCATCTGTGGTCACCCAAAGCATCTGGTGGTGCCTGGAGGGCCAGGCAGGAGCCGTTTTCCTGCTGCCTCCCAGCTCAGTGGGAGGGTTGTCCTTTGGTTTCCATCAGGGCTCTGCCCTCTGCGCGAGGGCCGGCTCGTTCACGCTCGGCGAGCAGCGTGGCAGATGGAATTCTGCCCTGGGAATGGTCCCCTGGAGGAAATCCGTGTCCTCTGAGGGGTGTCCTCTCAGGGCTGTCACCTCAGAGGGCTCGACCCCACAGGCTGGCAGGGATGCAGGGAGCTGGGACTCGTGTGGATCTCGGGGTCCGGCCAGGAGTTTGCTCAGCCGTGGCTGAACCAAGCAGCTCTCCCCTGTGGGAGGCAGCTGCCTTGTCCAGCCCCTCAGCTGACCCGGGAGACCCTCAGGACCCACTCCCTGTTCACACCCATCCTCGTTCTGCCGGGCAGGGAGGGCTGGGAGCGCGTCCTTGTTGCCTCTGTCAGGAGCTGTCACTCGCAGGTTTACGTGTGCGTGTTCTCTCAGTGTATATTCATGTGTCGATGGATATTTTTGTGTCTTTGCTTGCTGGCTCCCTGTACCCTGAAGCAGCAGCCCGCTCACGTCTGGCTGTGAGACGCAGGTTTTGGCTCTCGGGTCCGTGAGTGAAGCCCTGTTCAAGCCGCTCGTGGGGAGAGAGTGGCTTTTTTTGGGATCTGCCTGTCCAGCTTTCACCTGAATATGTAGTGCTTTGCTCCAAACTGGGCTTTGCAGCACATTCCAGGTGTGATTTATTTTATCAAAAGCCCTTCAGCCCTTGTGCTGGCAGCAGGAAGGTGAACAAGTCATCTTGTTAAGCCATCACGGATTTGGTGCAGCCTCCCTGTGGAATCAAATTTTTTTTCCTTTCCCTTTTCCTCCCCCTTGGTCAGGAAAATTATTTTAGAAGCACAAGCCTTCTCCAGGGCTTGTCAGGCTGTGTTGGCACAGCACGAGGCTGCTTTGGGGCTGGAACAGCTTTCACTCACGCTCTCGATGAAGCCCAGGCAGCAAAACAAGAGATGGCAGTGGGGCTTCACCTTAAATCCCCGTCTGCAAAACCATCCCTGCGGCTCTGGTGCGGAGCCGTTGCTTCACTGTAGAGGGAGCATGAAGAACTCTTTAACATTTGCTTGCTGGAAACATCCAACTGTCAGAAAGAAGTTACAAAAAGACCAAAAAACGCAAAGCAGAGCGCGCTAAATTGAGCATGATGTGTCCCTGTACGGTTTGTGTTCCATGTCAACTGTTTTTAAGATTAACTGACATCCTTGCTTACAAGTTTAACTAACCCCCCTGGGATTTAAACAAACAAAACACACAAAAGGGAAAGAGGACGGACCTGTGTGTGGGGGTTCTTTTTGCAAAACAAAGCAGTCGCATGCTGGACGCTAACCCCAAGCTTTACCCTGTGTGTGACACGGCTGAACTGCTCCATAAGGCTCTGTCTTTAACTGCTCAAGGCACACCCTGCAAGTCGGTAAGTAAAAGCCTTTTACTCCCCTCCCTCCCATCCATCTCCTTTTTTATCTTTCTCTTTTGTTTTTCCCACCCTCCTTTTTTCCCTCTTCTCTGTCTTTCCACGGCTTGTTCATCTCTGAGTATGCGCGTCAGGGTCTGGCGATGGTGGTGGAGAGCTTAGGGTGTCCCGGGAGGTTCCTCCTGTCCCCTCAGCAGGGTGTTGGGACGCGAAAGGAATTCATTCCAGAATCCTCACTCCCTCCTCGCTATCCCCACGAAGATCTTGGAGTGCTTGGGCCAGCCTTAGACCCAACCAGTGGCACTGGGAGAAACCCAAACATCCAAAGAGCCTTTGAACAAAGATACTCTTTGTCACCTCAATTATTCCCCGCCCTGTGGGGGATAGCAGCAAGAAGAGTCCCTCCAAAAAACACCACGTTAGCTGTTGTGGTCCCAGTCTGTCCCTGTTCCCATGCTGGAACCTCCAGCTTGTCCCATTTCTCCCCCTGGCCCTGTCTGAGGAGCAGCTTGGAGGTGCTGGGGTGGGCAGAGCGGGGGCCTGGGGAGCTGTCCTGCCCCTGCCCTGATGCTGCTCCGTGGCACGGGGCTCTGAGCTGTTCCCCAGCCACCCTGGCACCTGGGCTTTGCCTGGGGAGTGCAGGAGTTTGCAGCATGGCAGGAATCGGCGCGCGGGCTGCGCTGGGAGAGGTTCCTCCTCACCCCAAAGCGGGCGGCTCGGGGGCAGTTTCCTTCCCTGGGGGTGCACAGCAGGATTGGTGTTGTCTTTACCTCTTAAAGCTGGAGTTGTTGAAGGGCTGTGTTGTGCTTGTTGGTCGCCTGCCCTCTTTTTCCGTGGAGCATTAGGAGTGATGCTGAGTTTTGGTGCTTGCTGCTTTGCTGCGTTACTGGTGGTGGATGTTGGAAGCATCTCGGTGCTGCCCTGGTGGTGGACTAGATTTCAAACACTTTGGGACTTTCTAGCCTGTTTGGGGGTTTTAAGTTTATTTTTTTTTTTTAACTGAGGCCTCCCTGAAACTCATGCAACGAGTGCTGGAAATGCTGGATTTTGATTTTAATTATTTTCCTTCTCTTTCTGTTCCAGGGCAGCGAGGCCGTGGCAGGAGTGATCGATCTTGGCACGGTAGAAATATTCCCTGTCTTTGGTGCCATGCAGAGAGGTCTTATAGATCAGGACACGGGCCTGGTCCTCTTGGAGGCCCAGGTGATCGCCTCTGACTTAGTTGTCCCAGAGACCAGTGAGAAACTCTCCTTGGAGAAAGCTCTGGCAAGGAACATCATCGATCTCAGGGCATTCCGGGTGCTGCGGGAGTTGAAGGATGCTCTCCAGCGGGTGGAAGAAGTCAGATGTGAAGGGAGGCAGCTCCTCCCCGTCGTCGCTGCCATAGAAGAGGGGAGGATCAGTGAGAGCGTTGGGCTAAAGATTCTTGAGGCTGAGCTCGTCACTGGGGGCTTTAAATTCCAGCAGGGCAGAATCAGCGTGGAGACAGCGGTGCAAGAAAGGCTCCTTCCCCCCCAGCTTCACTCCAGGCTTCTGGCTCACCTGGAAGGCAGCAAGGATTTGATTGACCCCAACACTGCAGAGAAAATCAGCCTGCCCGAGCTCCTGGACCGATGCATCGTCCACCGAGAGACCGGGCTGAGGCTGCTCCCAGTCAAGCAGCTGGCGGGTGGGATGGTGAGCTTGAGGTCAGGCAGGGAGGTCAGCATCTTCCGCGCAGTCCAGGAGGGGCTGATAGACAGGCAGGTGACCATCAGGTTGCTGGAAGCCCACCTCTTCGCTGGTGGCATCGTTGACCCCAGGACAGGACACAGGCTGACCGTGGACGAGGCTGTCGGGCATAATTTGATTGACCAGGATCTGGCCTGCACGCTTCTGATCCGGCAGCTCCAGACGGGTGGGATCGTCGACACCGCCACGGGAGAGAGGCTGACCGTGGATGAAGCCCTGAGGAAGGGGTTGGTAGCCCCAAGGATTGCACTGCTGGTCCTGGAATCCCTGCGGTCCTTCATGGGGCTGCTGTGGCCAGAGACGGGGGAGATCATCCCGGCTGCAGATGCTTTGGAGCAGGGAATCCTCTCCACAGAGCTGATTCACGAGATTCTCAGCAAGAGGCAGCTCCTCGGGGCTGTTTTTGTGCCGGAGACCGCGGAGGTGATGTCCTGGCAGGAGGCAGTGGAGCAGGGCGTCCTGGAGAGAGAGGTGGTGAAGAAGCTGAAATCAACAGCCGTACCTGATGTCGTGGCCAGCGTGCAGCTCGCTGGCTCTCCGAGCAGGAGCAGGCACGGCCAGAGCTCCCCTGGAAGGAGTCCCACAGGCCACGAGGAGCCTCTGCTAAGGAGTGATGACGAGAGGCTGATGTTCCACTTGATGACCCACAGCTACATCAACGTCCACGATGGCCAGAAGGTGCTCTTAGTGGATGCAGAGTTGAGCAATCTCACCAAAGCTCTCATCCAAAGCCAAGAAAACGGATCCTGTGCACAGGCGTTGGAAGGCTTTGAGGAGACAGAGGCAGACGCAGCTCTCCAAAGTGAACCGTGCAATCAAATGGCTTTGCAGCAGCTTGAGCACCAGTTTGCCCCTCCAAAACGTGAAAGTGAGGTGATCCAACCGCCCAGAACTGCCTTGGAGAACGGGGAGGTGGTGATGGGACCTGAAAGTCTCCTCTTGGAGGATGCAGAGGATTTCCTGCGTGTGGAAGAGCGGGAGCAGATTTCCAGTGAGCAGGTGACCATCAGGAGTGAAACCGATGCCGAATTCAGAAGAGAACAGGTCGCTTTTACAACCAAGGACAAACATCAGGTAAAATTATTGACGCCAGAACCTCCCAGTGACCTTGATAGTGGATTATTCAGAGAAACAGAGGAAATGATGATTGAGGCAGAGGAAGAGTCCAAGCCCGCTGCAGTTGATGGAGTGGGAGGTCCTGAAGATCAGAAGAGGGCACTGGAAAGTGGGGCAGTGGTCGTGAAAAGTGAAATCTCCGCAACGATGGGTGTGCCAGAAAGCAGAGACAGACTGAAAATCGTAGCAGAGAGGTCTCAGGGTGTGGGGGGACCTGAGCGAGAGGCAGAAGATGTCAGAGAGGTTTGTTTGCTAAAGGAGGAAGCAGTTGGAAATGGTGTGCTGGGAGGAGAGGGGGTTGTGCTCCCTGCAAGTGGAGAGGCAGCGCCGGCGGAGAGGCAAAGCAAGGACACGGAAAGTGTGTTGGAGGTGGAAGAAGGAGAGGGGGAAGAAGTGTTAGCTGATGGTGAGGGTGTTGATGAACCATCCCTGCCAGCCCCTGAGGAGCAGGAAGCAGAGGACACTTTGGAAAAGCTCCTGACTGAGCTCCAAAGCGGCGGCATCGTCCATGAGCCGACGGGCAAGACGCTGCTGCTGGACGAGGCGGTGGCCTCTGGAGTGGTGTCCGGCCACACGGCCGTGAAACTCATGGAGAGGATGAAGATGTTCAGCGGCTTCTTTGACTCTCAGGTGGGCGAACCCTTGACCACCGAGGACGTGATTGAAGAAGGTCTGATGGATGAGGAGCTGCTCCAGAAGGTGCTCACATCTGACAAAGCCATAAGCGGTGTCCTCGACCCAGGTAATAACTTTGTCTACTCCGTCAAGGACGCTGCTGCCGTTGGCCTTCTGGACAAGGAGACAGCGATGAGGATCTTGGAAGGGCAGGTGGTTACGGGGGGGATCGTTGACTTGAAACGCGGCAAAAAAGTGTCAGTGACTTTGGCTTCAAATCTGGGCCTCATAGAGCCGGCGAGTCAGACAGAGCTGGTCAAGCTGGAGAAGGCTTCCAAGGGGAAAGGCACTGATGAGGTGACCAGGCAGAAGCTCATTAATTTACAGGCTGAGGCCAGTGGCATTGTGGATCCAGAAACCAAACGGCCTTTGACTGTGGCAGAGTCTGTTGAAAAAGGGCTCCTGGAGAAGGAAAAAGCTTTTCAGCTCTTGACCAAGCAGGTTGCTGATGGAGGAATCATCCATCACGTGTCTGGGATGAGGCTCTCGGTGGACGACGCGCTGAAACATGGTTTGATCGATCCAGATCTACGCGAGGAGCTCAGGAAAGCTGAAGGTGTGGTCCTGCAAGACTTTGTCCATCCAGCCACGAAGGAGAAGCTGCCCTTGCCCCAGGCGGTGTCACTGGGGCTTGTTAGCCCAGAATTCCAGAGGAAAGTGCAGGAAATCCAGGCTGAGAGCAGAAGCATTCTTGATCCAGCTTCTGGCCAGAGACTGGCGCTGTGTCAAGCAGTGCAGGAGGGCTTGGTGCCCCAGCAGGTGGTGGAGAAAGCCCTGTCGTCTTCAGAAATGAGGGAAGGAATCGTAGACCCCGAGACCTGCATGATCGTTCCCTACTCGGAGCTCCTGAAGAAGTGTAGGATCGATATCGAATCCGGCCAGAGGTACCTGGAGGTCCATCCCTTCCAGGCCATCAGGGATGAGGTGGCAGGGACCAAGCTGACGTGCGCTGAGGCGGTGAGGGTGGGGAAGGTGGACCCCCTGCCCACCCTGAGGCTGCTGCAGGCGCAGGCGGACAGCGGAGGGGTGGTGGAGGGCACCGTCAGCAAGAGACTGTCCCTGAGGGCAGCTGTGGAACGAGGCATGCTGGACGAGGCCATGGCCAAGGTCATCGCCACCAACCAGCTCAGGGCTGGGGGAATTGTTGACGCCCCCAGCGGGAAGAGGTTGTCTGTGAAGGAAGCTGTTGGAAAAGGATTGATCAGCCCGAAATTAGCTGCCGGTCTTCAGGATGTGCAAATATCTGAAGAGAAAGTTGGTTCTGAGGTCTGCAAAGTAGAAACACTGCAACTTTCACAGGAAAAAATAGAGAAAACATCTCCGAAAGAGGAAGGTGTCACCCTCCCTACCAGATCTGCTGATGGTGCTGAGCCCAAAGCTCAGCCTGAGGCTGTGAGCTATGACGCAGCTTGGGGTGCAGCTGCTGCCACTGAGAAATCCCCCAAAACACAGAGAGAAGGGAAATTAAAGCCCCAGGAAGCTTCAGAGGATGGTGTCCATCCCCAGGATGAGCATCATCATCTTTGTCATCTCCAGGCAAAAGCTGAGGTGGCTCCAGAGCACCCCTCGGCGCTGGCAACAGCGTCCCTCCCTGGAGGGACAGTGGTGGCAGAGGCTGTGGAAAAAGGGATCCCGAAAGGCAGCTCCCAAGTGAGAGCAGCCTGGGGGAAGGAATCGAGAGAAGAAGTGGATGGAGGGACAGAGAAAGTAGAGGGATTGGGCTTGGAGAAGGAGCAGCTGTTCTTGGACACGGAGGTGCTTCACAGGGAGGAGGATGGTGAGGAGAGGAGGAGGAGGAGGGAGTTTGTAAGTGCAGAGGGAGTTGTGGCAGGTGGAGAAGGTGCAGTGGTGGCTTCTGGGCAAGGAGAGAGAGTGACCAGCGTGGTCCGGGTGACACCAGCAGCCCCGAGGGAATCTGTCAGTGTGGGCCCAGGGAAGGGAGGGGTGGGTCCTGCAGAGCCTGGAGAACCCCCCGAGGTTCCTGGGGAGCCTGCGGGAGATGAGCTTGCAGGGAAAAAAGCTGTCAAGCCCACAGGAAGAGAAACCTCTCACACGGAAGGTCCCACTGAGCAGGAGAAAACGAGGGAAACTGAGCTAAAACCTACCCCAAAACAGAAAAGCAAGAAAAAGAAAGCAAAGCAGGGCAGCGTTCCAGGAGCCAGCACGCAGCCAGAGAAACCTTCTGCAGAAACGCAGCCCCTTCCTTCTCTGGTTTCCCACGAAGTTCCAAGGAAGAAGGGCGAGGAGGAGCGCTTTGTCTCAAGGCTGCCAGAGCCAAAACAAGAATCCAGCATCGAGACTGCTGCTGGCTTGGCTCGAGACACGGCCAAGCACAGGGGTGGAAAAGGAAAAACAACTCCTGAGAAAGACACAGAAACCCGCAGGGAGGACCAGGTGTTCCCTGTGCCCCCCGAGCAAGGGGAAGCTCGAGAGGTGAGGAAAGGTGGGATCAGGAGCGGTCACGATTCCTTGGTGGCACTGGGTCTGGAGGAGAGGACGGCTCGGGAAGACACCAGGGTGGAAACCACCCGGGATGTGTCCAGCACAGCCACCATGGCGCGGGAACTGCCCCATGACTTAACCATCAGAGAGGAACCCGTCCAGGGAACCTCCGCGGTCCCGGAGCTCGGAGAGGAGGAACAGCGCGAGCGGACGGCTGAGCTCGGGGCAGAGCGAGGAGGTGCCCCTGCTCCCCCAAAATCCCCAGGAGAAACCGCCCAGGAGAGGACCAAGCAGCCGGGTCCGGGCGATCGGAGTTTGCTGCTGCCTGTGATCCTGGAGGGGGAGCTGCTGGAAACCTCGAGGGAGTCCACGAGGCCGGCCCAGGTAAGCGAATATTTTTGCTCTTTTGGCAGTTTTTTGTGGGCTATTTGTGGACGTTTGATGCTAAATCTGTCCAGCATCCTCGGCGCAGAGGGCAGCTGCAGCATGAGGAGTGGATGTTGCAGCATCAGCTGCGGTGGATTTGGCAAAGGAGCTGGTGATGTACAACTGGAAACGCTCAGGGCTCAGCTGTGGCTCCCTTTGCTGGAGCATTGCTGCTCAATGACTAACGAGTGGAACTCTTTTTTTGGCCCTTTTGCTGCAGCACCAAGAGATCTCTTGCCGTTTATAAGCTTACATTGGAAAAAAAGCTGCGTGTTTTGTTTTTCCTGTAGTAAATCCTGTAGATAAGGCCGGCATGAGTGGGGATGTTATTAACAGATTTCTCCTTTGGGGAAAAAAAAAGTTTTCTGTAACACTTTGTCTCCTTTTCTGCCCAAGTTTGAGGCTTTGATTTCCTGTCTGGTTCTGCAGATCAAGTTCAGCAAGAAGATGTGTCTGGAGCACGACCAGAGGCTGATATCTTATCTCTCCATGCTCCGAGATATCGAGATGAGAATCAAACGGGTGCAGCCGGCGGAGCAGAATTTGGCAGCCCTGCACGAGCTGAGGCAGCAAGCAGAGGTGAGCGGGGCTGGGCCAGGCTTGGCTGCTGTCAGATAGAGTTTTCCCCCCTCTCCCCAGCTTCTGCACGGCCCTTGCACCCCTCCCTGCTCTGGGAGACTCTCAGGTTTATCAGGCTTTTTATATCAAACCTCATCCCTCCTGCTGCTCCATCCACCTTCTCCTCCCTGCCCAGACAACAGCCTGAGCTTGGCTGACGTGAATTTTACAGCCTGGAGAAAGGCAGGCGAGCAGGGCTTGGAGGGTGGTGGTGGATCTTTCTGGGCTCAGTGTTTGGAGCCGCCTCTCCGAAACCCCTGCTGGGTTTTGGCGGCGGGGAGGCGAAGCCACCCTGCCGTAGACACAGCGGTGCTGTCTCGCCTCAGGCCCTGGGCGCTGAGCTGCAGGAGCTGAGCTTCCCCGTGACTCAGGAGCTGGATGCTGTGCAGAGGATTGTGGCCAACCCCCCTGAAGAAGTCCCTGAGCAGTTACTGAAGGCTTTGGAGAAGGACGCCAAGAACCTCCACAAGTCCCTGAGCTCTGCGAAGGAAATCCTGCAGTCCCGGCTGCAAAACCTTCGCGGGGCGGCGGAAGCTGGAAAGGTAGAGCTGGCAACTGCCCCCTGCTGCCCCTCAAGCTCCCCAAAGCTCCTCCTTTTAAACGATGCGTTTCTGGTTTTAAGGCTAAAGTCCTGGCCCAGCACGAGACTCTTCAGGGCAAGCTCCAGGAGCTGCTGGGCTGGGTGTCCGGCACCACGGAGTCGCTGGACGACAGCGATTTCCAGCAGGCCGCCGATGCCCGCAGCTTGAGCCGCTGCCTGCAGCTCTACAAGGTAACCATGGCAATGCCCCTAATCCTGCAGGCTGATGAACTCGCTGCCCTCTGCATGGTGGAGAAGCTTTTAATCCTGCTCCTCTTCTCCTGGAGCCTACTGAGGGCTCGCCCTCGGCCGGTGCTGCAGTAGGAGCCCCTGTGCTGGGCGTGCCCCGCAGGCGCTGGTTTCCACCATGCACGGCCTGGTTTGGTTGTTTGAACGTGCTCCAGCACAGGGCTGTGGTGGTGGCTGAGTGGCCAGGAGGGGGGATTCCTGCCAGGCTGCTGAGGAGAGAGCTGCATCCTCCGGGAAGCTGCTGCCTCACCCCTGCCCTGGTGTCCATCACCCGTATGAGGAGCCCAGTCTCCCGTCCCCGTTTATCCATCTTCTAGCAACAGCTTTAGAGATTATTTCCAAGTTTGGTGGTGGCACCCTGGCATGGAAATCAGGGGGTTCAAGGCTTTGAGAGCTGGTGGTGGCACACAGAGCCACTGTGGCCGGGTTTGGGTCATCTTCAGACCTGAGGGCAGCCCTACACACATCCTCTTGGTGAGGTGCCTCCAGCACCTGGTGCAGAGGAAAGTTGGAAAATCGCTGTGGTGAGATGCTCTCACCTCTGTGCTGAGCATTATTTCGGGAGAGTTTGGTGTTTCTGGAATGTATCTCCTGTGGCACCTGCAGCACAGGCCTGGCTGCAGGGTCATTTTACCTGCTTTTACCTTTTCTCTCCCGTTCAGGAGCTGAGGGAGCCCCTCACCAACACCAAGGCCGAGCTGGATGCCACTGCCTTTGACATCCAGTTCCTCATCTCGGAGCACGCGCAGGATTTAACCCCCCAGCAGAGCAGGCAGCTGCTGAGGCTGCTCAACGAGCTGCAGAAAGCCTTCAGGGACCTGTCGGAGCGCGTGGCGGCGCGGGTGGAGGTGCTGCAGCTCTGTCTCCAGCAAGCGGAGCGGACGGACCAGGCGAAGGTTGTGAGACATCTCCTCCCTGGCTGCCCTTTGCTCGCTGAAGCGCTTCCCGGCCACGGGAAGGGGAGCTGAGGCACCTCGAGTTTGGGATCTCCCCTGCATGCCCTGCTCCCCGTTCAGGAGTTCTCACTGCACACCACGAGCTTCCTTTGAAAGTCTTTCTTCCTCCCGCCAGAAAGCCGCTTTGCTCCCAAAATGAGGAGCCCTGCCGAGGTCTGGGTAGCAGTCCTCTGCTAGCAACGGGATTGTTTGGGGCTGGGTGGGATAAACCCCTGTGATCCCCCCAGGGATCCCTGTGCAGGGGGCTGCCACAGAGACCCCACAGTTTTAATGTCCTGTTCCCGCTGCGCGCGCCAGGCGCTGCCGTCCCAGGGACACAAACGACACCCTCAGGTCCCCGCTGCAGCACCCACCACTGCATGGATCCTCTCCTCCAAGACAGGATTAATGTGGTTTTTTAATTAACAGTTGCTCCCTGTAACTCTTGCCTGTCCTCTCTGGAGTGTGTGTGTGTGTCTTAACCAGTTTGCTTTGCCTTTTCAGATTGAGTGTGCGCCCATCCTAACCCAGGAAGAACTCGCTTTGCAGCTGAAGAGCTCTTAAGAAGGCTCTTCCATTTTGCTTCTGTTGTTTTATCTTATGACTGGGAGACGCAGGCACGGTGTTTTGCACGAGTTTGAACATCACCTTGCTGAAATGCCCAGGGAAAAAACTCAAAAGCCTTTTATCCCCCCCAGCAAAGGGGGACAGGGGTGTCACAGGGACTCTCAGGTCACATCATGCTCAATTGCTCAAACTGGCGCTTCTGTGTTGTGCTCGGGCAGCAAAAAGAGGAGCTGGATCAGCTACAGAAACACTTTCCCTCTCCAGGGCTCCCTTTCCAACCCCAAATCTGTAAAAAACCCCCGTTTTGGGGTTTTCTGGGGCTCCACAGTGGCGCTGCCCTTGCTGCCTCCCATTCAGGGCATTTTCTGCTGCTGTTTTAATGTTTGTAAGGTGGAATGGGAAAGGCGCAGAAACTCGTGGCTGGCTTTTCCTGGGAGAGCAGTGCAGCTCCACCTTGGAGCTCAGCGGGCTCCTCGGGGAGAAACCTGGAACGGTGACAAAGGTGCCACCAGCTCGGCGGGGACGTGGCGCCCGCAGCCGGACGGGGAGCACCCGGAGAGCCGCAAAGTTTTCTGTGCTGCATCCTCCCCTTCAGGAGCTGCCCCGGCTGTAACCTCACCTTGCCTTTCAGCAGCGTGAGAGGAGCTGCGGGGCTGGCACTGACTCCTGTCCCCCTGTCCCCTTTCGTGTGCCCGCAGACGCTGCAGGAGCAACAGGCAGCCCGGGCACAGAGCCTGGCCGAGCTGCGCCGCTGGCTGGGCCAGGCAGAGGACACGCTGGCGGAGCAGCAGAGAGCAGAAGGGGACCTGCCTGCCTTGCAGCAGAGGCAGAGCCATGTCAAGGTCAGTGGTGATTCAAAACTGGGGGCCGGAGGTGGGGAGGGTCAGCTCGGGAGCGCCCAGAGCCTCACGGCATCGTCCACCCAGGAGCTGCAGAGGAACATGCACAGCAGAGCCGCCTCCTTCGCCGGCGTCCTGAAGAGCACAGAGCAGTTTTTGGAGGAGAACAAGGCCAAGCTGGAGCCCGGGGAGCTGGCAGCTCTGCAGCAGGACCTGCAGCGTGCCAAGGAGCAGTACCGGTCCCTGCAGGAGAGGACGGAGGTGGCCCAGAAGGAGCTGGAGAGCGCTGTGAGTGCTGCAGTGCAGCAGGAGACCGAGAAGGTAATGTGTCAGGAGCTGTAGCCTCCAGGCTCTGCATGAGGAGGGGGACAGTGAGGTCCATTTGGGGTCCTGGTGTCATCTAGGTGATGCAGCACAGAGCAATTGGTGGCTCCTTCCTGGGTGTTCCCCAGGTGAGGTGTCCCTCAGGTATTTCTGCCGTGAAAGGCCTTGGGAGCTGCGGCCGGGGATGAGCTGGTTGTGGAGGGAATGGGGGAGGAAAGGATCCCTTTGTCTGCCTTTGGGGTGGCCCTTAAAGGGTGAGGATTGTCAGCCACATCCCTGGCTGAAGGCCGTGATCACACCAGCGGCTCTTTTGGGGTGGGGACCCTGGGTTGGATCAGGATGAGAAATCCGATGTAGCAGCGAGACTGAGTTTTTTCGTGGCTTCTTTGCACCTTCCAGAGAGCCACAAAGGGTCGGGGAGTGTCTCAGGCATTTGCTGAGGCTGGGAAACTCCTCGGGGGTTTTTTTTGTTTTTTTTTTCCTCTTCTGCTGATTTTTGTCTCCCTCCCCCGTGCAGCAGTTTGCTGAACATGCAAAAACTGGGTCATTCTCATCTGGAGCCTTTGTGCTTTCAGGTGAGAGCTGCCAAGGAGCTGGAGGAGAACAGCAATAAGATCGGTTCCCTTCTGAGCTGGGTGGCATCGCTGGAGCAGAAGGGAGCGCTCCCGGAGTACAGACCACACCCTGCCAGTCCCGGGCGGGGGACACAGGCGGGGAAAAGCCCTGGGGATGTCCCCGATGGCCACACAGTGGGGGCAGACAGCGCTGCTGAGAGCCTGGATGAGCTGCACGAGAGGCTGAAGGTCAGCACTGACACCTCGTCCCACCCACAGCCTCCTGCCCCACGCGCTGAGCCTGGCGCGAGATGGGTCTGGCCTCTGGAGCACGGGATTAGTGGGATTAAACTCACTCCATGTGGGAGGCTCGGGAAGTCCCTGCCTGGCTTCCTGCGGGAGATGCAGAACGCGTGGTGGGTGTGCACCATGGCAGGGTGTAATCAGGGTCCAGAAGGTGCCCGTGATGGCCAGAGAAGGGGTCACTCTTTGGTGGGCAGAGCTCCTGTAGCCCAACCTGCGCTGTCCCCAGTTTTCCCCACCTTGCTGGTACTTTGTCATGGAATCACGAAAAGGTTTGGGTTGGAAAGGACCTTAAAGCTCATCTCCTTCCACCCACCTCCCACTAGCCCAGCTTGCCCCAACCCAGCCTTGAACACTCCCAGGGATGGGACAGCCACAAGTTTTGGGGGGCACGAAGGCTGGGTCGCGCGCGTGGAGGGCACAGACCCTCGGTCCCGAGCCTCACCTCTGCTCCCGGCACCTTTCAGGCGCAGCACCAGGAGCTGCTGTCCCAGCAGCAGGACGTCATCCTGGCCACGCAGTCGGCACAGGCTTTCCTGGACAAGCACGGCCACGGCCTGGCCGGGGAGCAGCGGGAGCGGCTGCAGGTGCAGCTGGCCCAGCTCAGGGACCGGTACTCGGCGTCGCTGTCGCGCTCGGAGGCGCGGCTGAAGCGGGTGCAGCTCCTGCGGGAGGAGCTCCAGAAGTTCCTGCGGGACCACGGCGAGTTTGAGGCCTGGCTGGAGCAGGCAGAGAGGGACCTGCAGGGAATGTACAAGGGGGACAGTGACCCCGCCTCCCTCCGGCAGCTGCTCCTGCGCCAGGGGAGCTTCTCGGAGGACGTGATCTCCCACAAGGGCGACCTGCGCTTCGTCACCATGTCGGGGCAGAAGTTTCTGGAGGGGGATGCTGCGGACGCCGAATCCCAGCTGTTGATGTCCAGGAGTGTGGTCAAGAGCAAGCTGGAGGACGCCACGCAGAGATACACCACGCTGCACTCCAGGGTACGGGCAGGGCTGGGAGCTGGACCCTGGGTGCTCTTTTCCTCCCGCGCTGCAGGGGTGGCACAGGGATGTTCCTCCCCGCTGCCTGGACTTCCAGGACATTTATAGATCGTAGGACAAGGATTGTCTTCTTCAGGGCTTGGGCAACACCTTTGTCTTGCTGTTAGCCTGCATGTTAGCCCCAGTAATCCATTTAGCCCGTGGCAAGATGGATTTTTTTTAAGTTGTTTTCTCCTTCCTGCTGATTCCCGTGCCTTTCCCACGGGTTGCTCAGTGCTCGCATGCATCCCTGTCATGTCTCCTCGCTCCTTTGCAGTGCTCCAAGCTGGGCTCCCACCTGAACACCCTGCTGGATCACTACCAGCAGTTCCAGGAGGTGGCAGAGTCTCTCAGGACGTGGCTGCAGGAGAGCGAAGCTGCCCTGGGGAAGCTGCTCTCCGAGACGGTTTCGTCGGATCTGGCCGTGCTGCAGAAGCAGCTCGCCAGCACCAAGGTACAGGGACCTCGGGGGGTCTCCGGGGAAACGCTGGAGCCTGGAGGGGGATTTGGCTGCTCTGAGCAGTCAGCAGCAGGGAGGAGACTTGGGCCATTGGGGTTTTTTTGCTGGTTGAGGGCAAAGATGTGCCTGAGGACACAGCAGGTTCTGGTGCTGCAGGCCAGGTGGGGTCAAACTTCTGGGAGGGGTGCTCGGAGTAGGGAGGTGCAGTCACAGACACCCCAGAGGGACATGGAGGGGGACATTCCTCCCCGGTGAGGGTGACTGAGTGCTGGGACAGCCCAAACCCTCTGATCCAGCTCTGCCTGCAAAGTGGGGGTAGATTTTTCCATCATTTCTTAATGATTTAGTGACGAAGTGCAGAGGATCCCTCAGAGGAAGCCCTGAGCTCCCTGAGCATGGGAACCTGCCTGGGACCCATCCCTGATTTTTGGCTCGTCTTGTGTGAAAACAGCAACTGCAGGGAGACCTGGCTGAGCACCAGGTGCCAGTGGAGAAGCTCCAGAAAGCAGCTCGGTCCCTGCTGGACATCCAAGGGGAGCCGGCCCCGGACCACAGCCACATTCAGGAAACAACAGGTACGGAGCAAAGCAGCTGCCAGTGCTGGCAGGGAGGGGTGGGGAGAGTGAGAACAAGCCAGAGGGGGCAAAGATGAGTCACTTTTGGGGGAATTTGGGGGTAAAGACACACCAGGGCCATCCTCAGGGCGTGTTTGCGTGTGGGGAGGGATGCGGCCGCTTTTGTGGTGTCCCCTGTGTCCCTGCTGAGTTTGGGGATGGGGATTCGCCGTCGCCGAGAGTTTTGGGGAGCCAAAGGCGACCCAAAGGCGACCCTCACTGCTCTCTGAGCGCGTGGAGCTCCAACTGAGTCTCCTCTGCCCTGAACCCCGCAGATGCCATCGTGAGCCGCTTCCAGAGCCTCTCCCAGCGCATGTCCGAGCGCTCGGACCTGCTGCAGAAATCCATCGCCCAGTCCCAGAGCGTGCAGGAGAGCCTGGAGAGCCTCCTCCAGTCGGTGGCTGAGATTGAGAAGAACCTGGAGAGGGACCAGCCGGCCGTGCTCTCCTCTGCCTCCATCCAGGACTCGCTCGCCACGAACGTGGTAAGGCCGGGCCCGGCTCCCTCACCCCAAGCAGCCCAGAGCAGCACCTGCACCCTGCAGGGGTTGTTGGGGTTTCACCGCTGAGCTCTGAAAGCATCAAAAAATCCCCTAAAAAAGGAATATTAGCAGAACCTGTTATTTTCATAGAATCACAGAAGGGTTTGGGTGGGAAGGGACCTTAAAGACCATCTAATTCCAGTGCCCTTCCACGGGCAGGGACATCTTCCACTGTCCCAGGCTGCTCAGGGCCCTGTACAATCCTTGGACGCTTCTGAGGATGGGGCAGCTGCAGCATCTCTGGGAAACCTGTGCCAGGTCACAGACTCGTTGAAAATCTCCTTTTTTCTCTGCTAATGAGATTTCAGACACAGGGACAAGCAGAGTGTGATGAGAGGGTCAGAAAGGAAAGGAAAACCGGGATATAAAACTATTTTTCCCCAACTCTGGTCATCTCAACGCACCTGCTGCCGCTCCCAAGGGCAGCCCAGTTAGTTTTGCTCAGGAACTTACCTTAAAAAGCCCCTCCCTCTCCTCACGTGCTCCCCACAGAAGCTGAAGCAGGACATCGCCCGGCAGAGGAGCTGCCTGGAAGCCACCCGGGAGATGGTGACGCGGTTCACCGAGGCCGCCGACAGCCCCGCGGCCTCTGCCCTGCAGGACCAGCTGGCCCGGGTGACGGAGCACTTCGGGAGGCTGTGCCAGCAGCAGCAGGAGCGGGAGGACGCCCTCAAGGGCCTCCTGCCCAAGGTGGAGCAGTACGAGCAGCTCTCGGAGAAGCTGCAGCAGTTCACGGAGAGCAGGACGCGGATGTTGGCGTCCGGGAATCAGCCGGACCGGGACATCGCCCACTTCTCCCAGCACATCCAGGTGAGGCGCTGCGGGAGGAGGTTCTGCCTGCACCCGGTGTGCGAGGCTGGATCAGGCTGTTCCCAGCTGTGGGAGAAGGGGGTGGCGTTTCCCAGGAGCCAGGCTGGTTTTCAGGTGGGATCTGTGGCCAGGCTTTTAGGATCCAGTCAGAAAGTAGCAGGGTTTTAGCGAATAAAGGCTCCGTGGGGTTAATACAGCAAAATAGCCCTGTGCTGGCAGTGAGGGCACTGCGGGATGTGGTGGAGACCTTGGAGGTCTTGGAGCCAGGAAAATCAGGGAAGGGACCCTAAAGATCATCTCATTCCAAGCCCTCTCTCAGGGGCAGGGACATTTTCCACTGGACCAGGTGGCTCAGGGGTGCTGTGGGCCGTGGTGGATTCCTCCCTCTGGCTTCCCACAAGTGTTCTGCTGCAGGGGGTGGTTCATCCACAGCCTCAGAAATACTCCAAGATGACACGAAACCAGACACCTGCGCTGTGGCAGTGGTTCATTTGGCTTGGTCTAGGGCCCCCCATCCCCTCCCATCCCATCCCAGTCACTAGCACTGGGGACAGTGGGATTTGCCCCTGCAGCTGCTCCCAGTATTTTCTGAGCTGGAGCTGGAGGAGCAGCTGGGAGTGAGCTGTGCCCAACATTTGGCGCTGGTGCCACGCATGGCACTGCCCGCAGAGGGCCTCCCCAGCTCACCAGGACGTGGCACTGTCCGGTTCATCCCCTCTGCTGCTGGGGAACGTGGTCAGCATCGCCCTTTTGCTCGTGGCAGGAGCTGAATTCGGAGATGAGGCAGCACCAGGAGGACCTGGCCACCCTGGAGCAGCTGGCTGAGGAGCTGAGCTCCTGCGGCTTCGCCCCCGGCGCCTTCCAGCAGCAGGAGAAGCTGCAGAGCCTGAAGGAAGATTTCCTGCAGCTGCAAAAGGTGGCGAAAGACAGGTGAGCCCCAGGGAGGGGAGCTTGGGGGTGGCTTTGTGGTCCGATCAGGACCCTGTGGAGATCTCCTTTCCAAGGAGGGGGAGGCACGAGCCAGCTCTTCCTGCCACCCTCCGCCCACGCCAGGATCCTGAGGCAGCTCTGCTCCAGCTGACGCTTTAAAAAAAGCCTTGGCTGGGGGCGTTGTGAAAAATTCCTGGTGCTGCAGGAGCCGGCGCTCTGCGTTTCCCAGCTCCCGGCGTGGGGGCTGCTCCATCCCCGAGCATCCTGCCGGGTGCTGGGCGGGATCGGGAGCAGGGTGACAGCAGAGCAGCCTGTTCCTGGAGTCCCCCGAAACGGGGGTAAAAGGGAGCTCGAGCAGGGTCACAGCAGCCTGTGGCAGTCACACCTCTCTGGCTGTGTCTCCGAAATCCCTGCGGAGTGCGGGGAAGGTGGTGGGGAAAAGCAGATGAAAACTCCCAGTAAGCCCCGGTAATTCAGCACTGTGCAGGCCGCTCGCAGCTGCGGCCGGCAGGGACGAGCCAGAGGGGCCCATGACTCCCATCCGGGGCCGCCTTGTTCCTCCAGGATGGGCTGAATGGATGGAGCTGTGGCCAGGGAGGAGGGGCAGCACAGCCTGGGCTCCCCCGGGGTGCAGCTGCCCGCGGGGATGCGGCATGAATGAGCCTTGTCTTCCCAAAAGCGGCGCTTTTCCCAGGACAGAGAGCCCGGGGCGTGTTGGCAGTGGTGGTCCCATGGCTGTTGGCCACCACTGGGGTGTCCAAAAATGCCACCAGCCAAGATTTGAGGGGGTCAGCAGCGGTGAGGGGCTGGCACTGGGTGCACCCCACTTTGGCTGGCGCTGCCTGCGCTGTTCCCAGGCAACATCTAATAATAATAATAATAATAATATAAAAAAGGCCTCCTAGAGACACAGCCGTGCTACATTCAGGAGGGGGTAATTGCAAGGCAGAGCACGAGCTCTGACTCTCCGAAACCTTTTCACTCCCAGAGAAAAGGATGCGTCGTCCTGCCAGGAGCAACTGGATGAGTTTCGGAACCTGGTTGGCGCCGTGAGGAAGTGGCTGAGGGAGAGCGAAGGCAAAGTTCCGCCTGCCGAGACCTCCCTGGCCACCCAGGAGCTGCAGCAGCGCAGGCAGCAGATCCAGGTGGGCCAAGGGAAGCTGGAATCAGACTGGGAAAGCACGGAAATGCTGGAACGTGAAACAAATCCCAGGAAGCAGAGGCTGGGGAGGTGGTTTACAGTCTCAGGAATCCTCAGTGTGCATCCAGTGGTTCGCAGGGAAAGGAGCAGCACGAGGGTTTCCTTGGGCGCTGCCTGGTTTCCTGTCACTCCCGCTGCCTGCTCGGGGCGGGATTTGGGATTGGGAGACCTGAGCACGCTCCTTTCTCCCAATGGGTGGGTGTGGAAGGTGGCCTCCTGTCACCCGAGCCCCCGCTGCGCTGCGGCGCAGGGGTGTGCTGAGGGACAGGGGTGTGATAAATCAGGGGTGTGATAAATCGGGGTGTGCCGAGGGGCAGGGGTGTGATAAATCAGGGGTGTGATAAATCGGGGTGTGCCGAGGGGCAGGGGTGTGATAAATCAGGGATGTGGCGAATCGGGATGTGCCGAGGGGCTGACTCAGAGGCAGAGCAGCTCTGCTGAGTCACCCGCAGCCCTCGCACCCCCCGGCACCCGGGATGCCGCGGGGTTGGGCTCAGCCAGGCTGGGCTCTGCCGGGACGGGGGAGGAGGGATGTCCCCGGAATGGTGGGAGGGAGAAGGTTTCCTTCCACGGACCCATTAGCTGGGAAGAGCTTTTCACTGTTTGATTCCCCCACCTGGCAAGAACAAAATAGATGTGTCACACCCAGCTCCCCGCTGCTTCCCGGGGCGCCGTGTCCCGGTGTCACCGC
>WEIT01039010.1:6954-18234 GCA_013389985.1 Dryoscopus gambensis | reverse complement strand
TTGTTTATTCTATCAATTCTTAAACCAAATAAAATATCATTTTCACATTGTTAGATACAGGGAACTCACAGCATGTGAATTAGAAGGTTGATACAACTTATGTTACAGAGAAAGATAGCCAGTGGTTTTTAACTGGGCAGGCTTCTTTTAATAACTCAGTCTTATTATTAGTTCACATGTGTCATCTACAAGATGATATGAAGAATTTAATTATTCATTATTTTTGGCATTTGGGTATTAATTCTAACAGACTCATACATTCATAGGGTAGTTTCATCCTTGTCCCACAGCACAAGCATAAGCATTACATATTTTATTAGATGTAATGATTAGACGTGTTTTACAAGCACAGACTCACAAAAAGCAGAGAATATTATTTAAGGTGTTCAAAGTACAACCATCACCATTTGATGGGTCTTACATATATCTGTTACCATTATGCTGCAAAGAGGAGTGCTAAGGACTTTTTCCCATGACTTTGCCTAAAAGCATGATAGGGGAAATAAACCCAACTAAAATTACTGGCTCAGCTGATGGTCAGTCTGCTTATTTTTTTTAGGATGCCTGAAAGTGGACTGCTATGTGCAGTCAGCAACTGCTGTTAAAGGACACATATACAGTAACTTTCATTTAGTAGCTTGGAACAACAGCAAATTGCCTGAGAAGGGAGAAAATTCTTCACAGCAGTATTTCAGTAGCTTTAATCACAAATTAAAATAGTTTGTAAAGTTTTTCTAAATACGATTTTCAGAAAAGTCTTCTTTTTAAATATATGTCTAATGCTAAGATCTCAAGTGAGATTATTTTTGGGCATGATGGTAACCAATGAGTCTTGTATTTTTTAGCCAGAAAGTTACTGAGAAAGAACTTAAGGAAGAAGGCAGCCCTAAGAAGTTAAGCTTACTGAAATCTGTAGAGAATTTGTGCTCAAAGCCCACAGGGAACTTGTGAGAGCAGAAAATCTCTACAGAAAATTGATCTCTAGTTTTCAAATATTTGGCCTTACTCTCAAAAATAATTTCTGCTACCTACTGATCAGCTCAAGCATTGAGAACATCAGAATAAGTTCATCAATACTACTCCACCAATTTACTTCATCCTTGATTTGGATTTTCTGATGGGGTTGACAGGCCCTGTAGGTGCACTGCATTGGGTTTCTCTGATACCCCATGGAGAAAAACTACGGTGATAATGAGTTATAATAAATGTAAATATCACCATTGACTTAGTCTTTAATACTCAGCTAAAAAAAATAAAGAGTCCATCATCCATTCTATAGAGGAAGTAACTAAAATGTCAATTAAGCAAAGAACCTCTGAAACTTAGTTTTCTGATACACTTTTCCCTTAAAACGCCTGTATGGAAATTGAGTATATTTCAAACAGGTATACAGAAAGCCATTGCAAAGTTCCTTGCTTATTAGGTGTTGCCGCTAGGTTCCGTCCCGCGGTAGAGGAGAAAGAGATCAGGCAGCAGCCAGGGATTGCAGCAGAGAGAATTATTTTATTATTTATCGCTCTTTTATAGTCTTATTATTTCATGGTTTAATTGGTTAAATGTTTAGCCACCCCTTTAGGGTGATTTGCTAAAAATCTTACAACAATCATTGTCAAACTATTTTTTTTACCTGTGCTAAAAACAGACCCTAGCAAGGTCACAAGTGTCCATTCTTACAAAATATTACTGATAGCTTCCTGTGAGAAAGAGAAGTCTCTCACGAGACAGAATACAGCAAGAAAAGATTCTTTCAAGCAGCATCTTGTATCCACAATTAGGGACTTATCTATTTCATACCACATTTCTTTTTTAAAGTGAATGTGGATTCTGACAGCCAGTATATTTTTTTTCATGGCTACATAAACCTCCATGGGTTTGTTATGGTTCATTTTTAGTACATTATCATTTTTGTATTTTTGACTTCATCTCTCTTAATTTTCCATTCCTTGACACCTAGGATATATTTTTTCCTTTTTACTTTATTGATTGACAACATCTTACATTAAAAAAAAAAAAATTAAAAAGATAATTTTTTCCAAACTCTTTACTTAATCAAGACTGGCAATCTACCTGGTGTCCTGAATTCATAAAGATCCATGAAATCTTTAACGAATAGTTTTATGAAATTGCATTTATGAGATTGATCAATAATAATGGTTGTTCTGATATTAAAGTACTTTCTGCTGCAAGTGTACTTCAATTCAAAAACTTACCAATCTGTTATGGGTATATGAAACCATTTTCTAACATGTATTTTGCTTTGAAGTGTTGAAGTCTTAGGGCCTACGAACCCTAAGAAAATGGATTTTTTAAAATTGAATAGTTAGATGATATCTCCACATTTTTACTTAATGTCTCTATATTTTTATCTTTAGATAGAAATGACTTCCATAAAAACGAGAGACAGTAGCTATTGTTCATGGTTTGTGGATTGTAAAGAAAAAGAAGGACCTTACAGTCTGCCTGTAATCAATTACAGCTGGACTCTCATTGTCTGATTAGGAGAGATGTATGTAAAGCGTATTTAATCCTGGAGTAATTTTTGCAAAACAATTCAGCCCTCCCCTTCAAATACCCTCAAATCTAATATCACTAGTCTAAGATAGGAGTTCAATTTTACAAATAACTTGATTCCATTCTAACAAAAGTATTTTGGCTCTATTTTTATAAGCATAACAATTTTTAACACCTACAGTTCTCTCTTGCTACCCCCTTCTCCCTCTCCTTTTTTTCCTCATTCTCCCTTAACAGGTGTGCTCACTTATTCCTCATGTCAGTTCTTTCTTTTAAAAAAACACAGACCTTTTTTTTAAATTTTGTGTTTGCATATATTGTCACCATGACTAAGTCTAACGAGTGCTCCTTCAAGGAGAAGCAAAAAGTTTTATTTTCAATAGATATCACCAAATAAATAAGGCTGTTGTGGTTAGAAGGGCTATTACAAGGTTGACTAAGCACTTACACATTTATTGTAAAGTTGATGGGAAGTTCTGAAGGCAGAATTGGCAGATATCTGGCTAAAATTAAATTAAAATTAAATTCTTGCTAAAGTAAACCCTTGCTAAAATTAAACTGACAAAATAACCATGGCAAGGGCAACAAAAACTTAGTATAAGGCTTCTTCTCACTATAAAAAGAGAACAAGTATCCCATTATTACAAGCAATCATGTCTTATGATTTTGAGTTTCCAGTGTTAGTCTACAAGATTCTGTATTATAGGTCCAAGTTTTATTTCAGGGATTACTGCTTTTTCATCTCTTACAGAAGTAGTCACACAGTGCACTGTATTTTTTGTTACCTCTATTTGTTCTCCATACACAAGAACAAAAGCACATTCCCATTTCTCATCTTTCGCCATTTGAGGAGGAAAGTTTAGGTCTACCTGTCAAAACAGGTAAGCATAACACTTCCAATTAACCACAAATCAGACAAAATAACAACAAAAAATAAATAACAAAGTAACAGCTTCCTCTCATAGTGAGGCTGGATAAGTTATTTATTAATTTAAAGATTTTTATTCTTTACATAGGGTATTTGTATCTGCCTTATAGAAGCACTAATATTTACAGAAAAGGATATACTATTTTCCTACGCTAAATATTTAATTTATTCAGCAGTGGGCCTGAACAAAGCCATAGCTTCTCAAAACCACTTGATATATTTTACTCCCAGAAGGAAGGTGCATGCACCTCAGTTAACTTGAAGCAATAGTCATCAGTTAAAATATTGTCAGTCTCTGCAATTACTAGAATATTCACTGGGATAAATTTATGCCATTACTTATTTCCTCATGAAGAAGAGTGAATAGAAGACTAACACAGACTGTCTGCAATTGAAAGATTCCAAGTGATGTATTGCTGAAGCATGGATAGACAAGACCGTTCAAGTTCAGTTCACAGTAGAGACACTCCAGTCTCAAAACAGATTTTTCAAATACCTGTGGGAAGTTTGACTTCTAGAACATACACAAATGTATCAATTCACATGTTCCCCAGTCTCCCTAAGACTTCACCTTTACTCAAGTTCAATATTTAGTATCCATTCAGATCTATCTCCAAGAAAGCTCTGGCTTCAAAATCTAGCTTGCTGTAGAAGCACCTATCACTCTTTGAAGCATGTTTCTCTGTGATAGATTCCTTGTTTTTCACCAAACCACCTGTACCATTATGCCACTGTAAAACTTTAACACCATCCCCAGGTGACCTGAACCTCCACGCAGTATTTAACTTCTTGTCAAGTCATATAGCCTGAATTCTTTGCAGAAATCCAAGTTCTCTGCAAGACCTTAAAAGCCCACCGAACTACAGGTTAATTTATTTGATACTATTGTATAGCTGTATAACAGAAACATTTAGTAGATTAATGTGCGAGACACTATGTGTCTGTTTCATACAGGCAAATATTTTGCATGTGCATGCAAAAGCTTTAAAAGGAACTATGTTCATACATTTCTTTTCTTTCTGAATAACAATGTTCCAGTAAACAAAGAAACATCCAAATAAGAAAGTAACTGATAGGATTTTCCTGCTACAATTACGTTGTAATGGGTTCTTATTTGCTTTACTTAACAGTGTATTTCACTATTGATTACTCTAGTGTTGCTGTGCTGTTGCACAATGAGACACGATACGTAGCTTCTCTTCCAAAAAAATTGTTCAAATTATTGATGAATTTTTCTATTGTGCAGTCCAGAGCAATTAGGGAACAGGCTCTCAACTGCTCCAGTAGTTGTCAGTCTCTTGCAAAGGGCTAATACAAAAGCTGGTTAAGTTACCAGGCAGGAAGAACTGCCAAATTTTAATTGTCCTCCAATATTTAGGAGGGGTATTTGGAAGATCGATTACACCTGAATTACTATCCTGGAAATAAATGCACATTGCTGGTTCAATTATTATGTATTCTAAACCAAAAAAAGACATTTCTTTATTCTGAGTAAGCTCCTTCTCTTTCTCTACCTATGTATCCCTTTTCTGGGGAACAACCCCAGGCAGCAGGTAATAAAAAAAAAGTAAAAATAAATAATAATAAGACAAAAATCCCCCGATACTACAACAAGACAACAGCTAGAGACTTGCACAAGCAGTTGTTATTCAGGGTAGTCATATTCCAAAAGGTAGGAAATAATACAAAGTTAGAAAATGGATTTGAAATACATCTCTCTCTTTCTAAGAAAGGGTGGGTGACGCTGGTAGCAGATGGCCCGGAGTCCGCACAGCGTCTGCCTGTTGGAGGTGTCCCGGGGCAGACCCTTATTACAGCCGTGGCTGACGCAAATCTGTTACAAAAGGAACAGAGCAGTGCTGGCCCTCTCACAGGGAGCAGACGGCAGACCGATGTAAAAGTACTGCTGGTAACGGCAAAGGAACAGAGAGGGGCCCTCTGCAGCTTCAGAACTTTAATAGAGCAACGCAGAAAAGACGCCGCCGGGGGAATGCAGCCCCTTTTTGTATGGGAGCCAAAGGGGCCGGATAAAGGATTACAGCCAATGGAATTCTGTACATTGTGAAGTGACGGGGAGAATATCCAATGAGACAAACTCAGGGGAGGGTGCTACTAGAATAAAAAATGAAGTATCGAATGCAACAGAACTTTCCAGAGATCATACATATTCCATAAGGGATATGCATAAACATAAGGGTATACATAAAACTAGGTGAGGAAGCCTTGAACCTATAACAGAACCTATAACAGAACAATATGCAAAAAGCAGTTCCTGGGGAAGCACGGGAACTCGCAGTGACCAGGATGTTAGATTCCAGAGCCCTGGGTGCTCATCCACCAGGAATTTGTTGGTGTGGGTGCTGCGGCCGCTGCTACATGCACTGCAACAGGTGGAGGCCATGGGGAGTCGATCAAGAGAGCCTACTTGCTAAGGGAACATCACCTACAAGTTGATACTTTCTTAGAATTTTGTTTGTTTGTTTCAGTATCTTATTTATTGCCAGCTGTCATTCAGGATCAGACTGAAATAGTGCAGAGAAAAAAGCTTGGAAGCACTGCTCATGCATTTTATCTGTCAGGGGAATTAGATCCAATTGTTGATGACTACAAACCTGTAGTAGACAATGCTAACTTCCTGTCCAAGTCCCATCTTTCTACAACTTGGACCTCTGTGAACTGCAATTTAAAGGTTAAACAGTCAGCTTTTTCACAAGGAACAAAATGGTAAAAAAAATCTGGTTTCAATGTGTTCTCTTTACCTCATTGCTTTAATCCCGTTACTATTTCTAGAGAGAAGGAAGGGAAAAGTGGAACATTTTTTTTTCAGATATGGCGCTTTGTATTTTTTATTTTGGGTAACTAAATGGCAGATCTTGAATAAAAATCCCTGCTGACTAATCCACAAATAAAACAAGAATGAGCTTGAACTGATGTTGATATAAAACATCTTAACTTTCCCCTTACATATGTCAAGTTTTCAGGAAAAGGACTGTTCTTGATGTTCGAATACTTGATATAAAAGGTGTTGCAAATCTATCCCCGCTCCCCTGCCTCTGCTTCAAGTGATAAATAGATTAGTCAGCTAGACACTAGAAATTAAGTTCTATAGGAGGTTATAAACAGTAACAGCATGAATCATCATCAGGATGCTTAGGGAATTTGGAACTCAAAAATTCTACAGCTGGAAGCATTTACAGAATTGGAGAACTCAAGTGACACAACTAAGCCAGCAGATGCATCACTCCATGTACCGCAGGTGAGTCATCCAATGTATAAGTGTCTAACTTACATAGAACAGCAATCAGACCTAATTCAAATTACTGAGCTGTACCTTGGTGTGGTTAGAGTATTTTGGAATCAGGTCATCCAGAAAGTTAATTGAACAGACTCTATAGAGGTGATTTGTTGAGATTGAAAATTTCCTTCCTGTACATCATTGAACAAGACTTAGTCTATATTTATTTTCTTTCAAAACAGTTTTCTTTATAGAACACTGAGATCTATGCATTAAAATTGCTATAATTTTGCCAGTTCAATCATCCTCTTTTATTCATACTTCTGAGAAATACTGTTATAGTGTACTTCAGTACAGCTGGCTTGAAAACAAATTTCCCATCTCTAATACGATAGAAAGATTTTAAATGTCTTTCCTTCAATTTTTTGGTCCCTGACAAAAATATTCAACTAAACCAGAAATAAGTTATACATTTTCATTGACAATTTTTCAAGAAGTGTGAATACTTTATTTTTAACTTTTATTCAAACCTTATGAAATTAGATTTAGACAAAACCCCTACAGAATACAAGGGGAAGTTTTATATTCAATAACATGGAAAGAAAAAAGTTCAAACCCTTTCCTACCAAACAAAATCAATCCCTGTAATATTCATCAATTTATCTGCTATACTCTTTTATGTCGCGGCCCACGCTAATCCTTGCTCTCGTCCCCGGCTAGCTCCGCGCGTGGGACGCGATAGGATAAGGGGTGCTCAGGACGAGGTTCCAGGGTAAAGAGGCGAGGGAGGGGCCAGCCAGACCAATTAGTCCAAAGAGTTCTTTATTCCTCAGGGTTTGGTCCAACTGAGCCACAAATGAAAGCTTACAGCCACTTAAATAGGGGGGCGGATACATAAGGCGGGGAAAGGGTACAACCAATGAGGAGTAACATAAGGCGGGGTTTAGGGAGGGAGCATACATACATGTAACCAATAACAGTAACTGATAATAACTGACACCAGGGAGAATTAATGACATAACAGGGAATAGAGAACTTTCTGGAGATAGGGGAAGGGTTCAAGGGAGACGGACATGGGCTGCAGGAGGGGTTTGGGTGATAGGCAGGGAAGGCACTGGAACAAAGGGAGGGGTCCCGGGTGATGGATAGGGAGGCAAGGGAGGGGAAAAGCCTTGAAAGGAAGTTAAGGGAAGGACTAGGGACTTGGGATTCACCACCCGAGGGGGAGAGAGGGGGAGAGGGTTAAACCATCTTAATAACATTGGGGAAAACAATAAAACCGCACCACAACACTTTTAGTTGATCATATTTGGGCCTTAAGATTATTCTTCAGTGGACAAATACATTAATGACTTTTTCTGCCATTCAGAGACAGGTTTTTTCTGCCATTAGAAAAGACAAATTTTCTTTGCTATAGAGAAATCTCTGATTTATTAATGGTGTCAGTTAAGATCAGAACTTGGTAAATTGTTGTCATGGTTTGACACTGGCCAAACACCAGGCATCCATGGAAGTCACTCACTCACCCTCCCCTGCTACAGCTGGGCTGAGGAGAGAAAATTTAATGAAGGGTTAATGAGTTGAGATAAGGACCGGGAGAAAACACTCCAAGGGCAAAACAGGCTCAGCTTGAAGATATAAAGTGAATTTATTACTAACAAGATCAGAGCAGGAAAATGAGAAATAAAATAAGCTCTTAAAAGCACCTTTTTTTTCCCCCAGCCCCTTCCTCTTTCCCACTGACAGTGCAGGGAGACAGGGAGTGGGCGTTTTGGTCAGTTCATCACCTGAGGTTTTCTTCAACTTGGCTTAGGGAGAGAAGTTGTTCCCCTGTGAGACTGTGAGGTCCCTTCCCATGGGAGACAGTTCTCCGTGAACTTCTCCAGACTGGCTCCAATCTCACGAGCAGCAGTCCTCCCAAAACTGCTGCAGCATGGGTCTCTCTTCCACGGGGTGCAGTCCTCCAAGGACAGACTGCTCCAGCCAGGGAGCAGGGGCCCTCTCTCTCCACCAGGTCTCCCACTGGATCACAGCCTCCTCCAGGCACCACCTGCTCCAGTGTGAGCACCTCCCCCACGGGCTGCAGGTGGATCTCTGCATCCCCCACGAATCCCCATGGGCTGCAAGGGCACAGCTGCTTCACCATGGTCATCACCACATCCTGCGGAGGCATCTTGGCTCTAGCACCCGGAGCACCTCCTCTCCCCCCGCCCTTCTCCACTGACCTTGGTGTTTCCATATAGTTTCTCTTACGTGTTCTTACTCCTACTCTGGCTGGAAAACTACAACTGCCCCCCACCTTTTGTTTTGATTTCTTAAATATGTTGTCGCAGAGGCGTTACCATCATCTCTAATTGGGCCAGGCTTGGCCAGCATGTCCATCTTCAGAGCCATCAGGGATTGGCTCTGCCAGACAAGGTGGAAGCTTCCAGCAGCTTCTCACAGAAGCCACCTCTGTGGCCCCCCAGCTACCAAAAACCAGACCATGCAAAACAAATGGAATTGTGTTGATCAAAGAAATGTTTAGAGAACTTCACTTTAATAAAGTCAAACATAAAGGAAAGAATCTTTTGTAACAATAGGAGACAACTACCTCTAACATGTTTGTAAGAAGTATTTAAAGTGTAAATCAAGTTAAATATATATGTAAATTGTAGTTAAATATATAGCGTTTATTTTTTCCTACTTTTCAAAATAACCCCCTTGATATACCACAAAATAGATAAAACTATTAAGTCTTTCAAAATTGCCACAAATCACTTAATTACACTTTCCAAATAAAATGTATTAGCTTCATATCTCATAAATCTGAAGAGAGTTTTAGTCCTAAAATTCAGAAACTGGGGGCTGTTTTGCTTTCATTTATTATTCAATACAGTAATTCAGCAGATTAAACAAGTCATGAGGATATAAGAATAGTTCCACAGACATGCAAATCCATCCCTGCTTCTGACAGCAATTGGAAGAGAGATGTCTGATGGATAGTTTAAGAACTTCCCCCAGCTCTAGTGCAAGCTACTGAAAAATGGGAACAGATTTCCTAGGTCTTTACACAGACCTCACTCCATTTCTCTTTCAACAGCTTTTACAAGGCTTTCTTAAACCCACAGACTTCCATCCTAGTTGGATTGATTTTTCAACAAGAGAGGTATTGCTCACTCTTCATTTACTCTATTTCTGCTGCAGTCACCTATTGCAAGACTGACCCAGGACTCAAAGAGAAGCTGGTAGCTACACAGTAGTCTGCGTAGACAGCAGATAGGCACAAGGTCCACCTTACACTACTTTCAGCTAAAGCCTGGACCTTTTCTTGATGTTACTTGGGCCCACATTTGTCCTTCAGCTTTGCTTCATCTCTGTTTACAGAAGCTACTTCTGTAGTACTGCTCCCTAAGAAGCATCAAGCTGCTCTCAAGAGCAAACTTACATAAGACTTCTTACTGATTCTGTCAAGTACCTGGCACTGCAAGCAGCTGCCACCATAACAGCAAATGAGTTCTTTGTGCTGGCAAAACCATTCATAGATATGCCCAGTTTCAGTCATTCCTCCCACACTACCCAGTGAAATAGCAAGAAGATGATATTTATTTCTGTTACAGATAATTTGATAAAGTATTTCAGTAATGAAACAGGAATGTTTAGATTGCCAGATTTTATTATACTTAAATTTTAATCATCTTTACTATTAATTTATACAGATTATTTCAAGGGCAATAACAAATATTAAGAACAGTATATGACAACAAATTTATGTATTACAGCATAGAAACAATATTATCTGAAGCTTCTACACTATAGCAGATTCCTAGTGTAGTAGCTACATGGAAAAAAAGCCCCAACTACTGCAGGCTAGGAATAATGAAAAGCTAATACATGTAAACTGTAACTGTGAAGAAATGTTACAGTGTATACACCTGCTGCAACTATTTAGAATTTAGAAAAGACTGGAAGATCATACCATTTTTCAAGAAAACCCCATGAAAATAACCAACCCACACTCCATGCAGGGAACAAGCAGTTCTGAGATGCAGCATGTTTAGCAACTCAAGTATAATAACTTTAGATACTAGCTGGTGCAGATCTCTCCAGTACATCATTCACTCTTCAGTGATCTGCCTATCCATCTGTAAAGTAGATATGTCACTTAGTTCTCCTTTCATCCTTCAGCCTCATTGGTTCACAATTTAAGTTTTGGAGAACCAATTGTTTTTGAAGAACTCAAGAGACACTTGATATTGCTTGGAACATTACTTCACCTTATGCTTTAAACAGCTTTCTGTCATTTGTTGCTAGTGATCACATCACTAATGTGGTTCATAACATTCATATGTTAAAGATACACTATGAAACAGTGGTTTTCACGAATTCCTTAAAACTGTTTGGACCCAATTTTTTGTTCCTTATTTAATGATGTTTCAGCATAAAACATTTTTCACATATAAAGTATTTTACAGCATTTTAAGTCAATTAAAAAAGTGCTATACATCAGTCCTACATACAATAAAGTAACTGTCCTGGGTTATCTGTATTCTGATTACCATCTTAATGAGCTGTTAAAATCAGGTGTGGCAATGTTCCCTGCCTCCTCCCTCTGGGCTATCTGCTG